>NTHP01000140.1:1196041-1209674 GCA_003416845.1 Oplegnathus fasciatus | reverse complement strand
CACACACAGAGTTACTGTACATGCAGACTTGGAGTCAGGCAGGATAAGTGGAGGTGACAGGGCCAGCTGTGCTGTGTGAGGGCCGGGCTGGCTGGCAGAGCTGGGGGCTCTCAGCTCTCCTCTGTGTGTGACCGTGTCACCCTCAGTTAGGTGTCAAGCCCACCAGGCTGCTGCGCGCACACACACACACACACACACACACACACACACACACACACACACACACACTCCAATAGAACTGAAGGTCAAGCAACAAACGCTGCTCTGCCGCCACCATCACTCGCATCACCATCAGGAGAAATGTCACTTGTATTTTTATCTCCTCCTCTCCCTGCTGCATCCTCTCCATCTCCTTCTCTTAATTTTTCTTTTAATTCACTTTCTTTTTTCCTTTTTGTCGCTCCTCCTCCTCCTTGTTCTTCTTTTTTCTCCTTCGCCTTCACCTTCACATGTCACACTTCTTTTTGCCAACTTTTTCTCTTCTTAGATATTTGTTTTCATCCGTACTCCTCTTCTCTGTCTTTCACGTCTTCTCTTTTCTTCAGTCCTCTCATCGTATACTCTCTTCTAGGCCTTCCCCCGTTTCTCTTCGTCACCTTCATGTCTTTCCTCTCGTCTTCTTCTCTTCACCTCCTCACCTCTCTCCCCTGAACTCACTCAGTCAATGCAGGCCCTACTTTTTCGGAGGCAGGAATAAAGGAATCAATCAGCCGTCGTGAGTTTGCCGCTTGCTGAAGGATCTCTTGAATTTTTTTTCAGTTCACTTCTGCCAAGAGGCACTTATATTCAGGAACTTTTTATTCTGGTAGATTTTCTAACACCCACCCTCAAGTGTGTGTGTGTGTGTGTGTGTGTGTGTGTGTGTGTATGTCTGTGTCTACAGACACAGTGGTAGCTGTAGACATTTTCGTCTCAGACTTAATTGAGGCGTAGGCAGGTCGGGTTTTTTTCCTCCATATTTTCTCTCTGTTGGTGTTTTTTCAAATGTGTCAACGTTGATTTTTAAGATATACATATTTTTCTTCTTACTAACATTACTTACACGTACTGTATGTATAGATGTCATGCCACTGTGGTCAGATCGTGTAAATGTCCAAATTTCTGTATTTTGTACAGAGCCCTTGAATGGTTTGAGCAGCTACATGTGCACACGCAACGCTGCACAACAGAGACAAATAAATCAAAGTGCAATTTCTGTGCATTCAATATCCTAACTGAGAGATAAATTGTGATCTATGTGGAGCAAGTGATGTCAAAGTAATTGCTTTCTCAACGCTTTAAAAAAAAAGGGCTCAGAAGACGTTTGAGGTTTGGAGCGTGTGAGCGAAATGAAATATTTTTCCTGGTGTGACTCATATTTGTAGTAATTTTGCATGCTTTACTCAAAAAGCTGCATGAAACTCATTTCTCTCTGGTAAATTAACATTACAGGCTCATGGAGATTTGGAGATTTCAGCTGCCAGTGTTGCAGTTTTGACAATGAAACAATGAAGGCACTGTGCCGCACACTGAGGAGCTGCACCCGTAGTAATGAATGTAAGGGTCAAAACCAGAAGGACAAATTCCATTGACATATCATCTGAGACAGAAATGGTAGTAAAAGTGGGAGGAAAAAGCATCAAAAGGGTTGTGAAGTGGGTGGGGTTATATTTGGCTGGAGGTAAAAGTCAGTGAGGGGTGACTGGCCACTCGAGTTTGTCCAAAAACTGGATGGACATGAAGCTCTCTCAGCTGAATCATCAGTACAGACCATTAGAAATTATGCTGGAAAGACTTTTGGTTCATTGAAAGACTGTGTTGATAAAAACCTGAGGAGAGAAGTCGACTGCGACTCCCAAGGAGCGTTGCGGTGAGAAAGATCAAAACGATCACTGACCTTAAAATTCTGTTGCTGTGCAGCTGACGACTGAACTTAAGAGGTTGAGGATTGTAGAACTTGGTGGAAAAAGTCAGCAATTTGAATTTCTAAGGGCTGCATCTAACGACTATTTTCATTACAACTAATCTGATGATGAGATTTTCAATTAATCAAATAACTCTTTAGTCAGAAAAGTCAGAAAATGGTTACATACCCGTCATAATTTCCAAGGTGAAATATTCAAATTGCTTGTTTCGTCTGACTAACAGACTAACAAACCCAAAGATATTCAATTTAATGTGATATAAAACAGAAGAGCAGCAAATCGGCACATTTGAGAAGCTGAAACCAGAGAATGGTTGACCTTTTTTCTTGATAAATGACTTCCATGATTAATCATTTATCAAAATTACGTTACCAAACAGGAAAAAAACATTTCTTTATGGAGCTGTCTTTGTGTACATTGTCACGTTGAAGCAGGAAAGTGACAAACACAAAGAAGCACACTATTGTCTGATGTATCATTTAATGCCGTAGCCTCAAGATTTCCTTTAATTGGAACTACGGTGTATATAAACAAGTGTGTCCACACACTTTTGGCCATATAGTGTACTTCCACACCAGTGGCTCAGCCTAGTTTGCTGCTGTCTTCTTTTTGTCCAGTCCTGCAGCTGGGATGTTAATGGTAAATGATGTTAATGTGTAAAATGAAATGAATGTGTGAATGAAATGAAAGATTATCTCCGATGTGTGACTCTGACTCGCAGTTATTTTGCTTCCTTACTTAAAAAGCTGTTCTTAACGCATTCTGTCTGGCCAATTATCACTGCAAGCTTTTGCAATTTGGACATTTTGTCTGCCAGTCTTGCAGTTTTGCCACAACAATGAAAGTACTGTGTTGCACGCTGAAGCTCGTATAAACCAGTGTGAGAGAAGCACAAGGACAAACTCATGTGAATCATATAAAAGAAAATGTTTGTAAAAGAGAAAAAAATCTATTATTAGAGGGACCATAAGTGGCCAGTTACATTTGTCCCCATAACTTACCTGTTTCTGTTTCAGTAGGAATGAATAGATGTGATTATACTAGGGCAACAGAAAATACTTGTTTCTGATTGGCTAGCAGCTTAAATCATATATGAAGACAAAAGATGAATCACTGTTTTAAAGTATTTGCGGAACTGTAATGTTAGCGCAGAGCTGTCCCCTGTTTTCAGTCTTTATGCTAAGCTAAGCTAAGCAGCTGCTGGCTGTAGCTTCATATTTACCCTACAGACGTGAGAGTGGCATCGATCCTCTCATCTAACGGTGAAGAAGAGTATTTTAAATCTCACCAGCAAAGCCTTATAAAACACATTAGGCAGGAACTTTCTGTGTTGCACTGCTGTAATTTTGGATCTGTCTCATCAGAATATTCACCTAAACTGGCCGAGTTAACAGATGTTGGTTTGTGGACGATTTGTGATTTCTCAGTCTCAGTGTGGTCACAATAAGATACCTTTAAACATTTAATATACCAGCAAAATCTGACTAAACTGAATCAAGTTGCTCAGAGATCTGTCAAAACCATAATAAAATCAGTTGAAGAGGCTTTAACACTAATTCTACTCATTACAGAAAAGCCTCAGGCGAGAAACAAGCGATGGTGACGAATCCAAACACTTTTGTACTAAAACCAGGAAGTATTGGAGATAGTTTTCTGGTGATTTTCAGCTCATGAAGAAAAAAAAAAAAGCCTGTTGCTCAGATGAGTGGAGTGTTACTTTGAGTGGTTAATGAGTCGCGAACATTTTGTGAACTAAGGTGTGCCGCAGCCTATCAGCGGCTCTTTGGACCGTCCACCTTTGGACTGTGAGGACAAATTGGGCAGGAGGCTGTTTAGCGAACAGTTCAAGGATAGATACAGCCATAAACACACCAAGAGGAACGACTTCCTTTGTGTGTGTGTGTGTGNNCTCTCTCACTTTTCTCCAGCTGTTTTTAACAACTTGAGATCGGAGGAAGGAAAAAAGTCAGCTTTTGAATATATTGCCTTTCAGTAGGGAGCGATTGTCGATATTATTATTTAGGAAAACGTGTAGGGCTGCAAATAATGATTATTTTCATTATTGATTAATCTGTCAATCGTCTTCTCGATTAATCGATTAGTTGTTTGGTCCATAAAATGTCAGAAAATGGTGAAAAATGTTGATCACTGTCTTCCAAAGCCGAAGGTGACGTCCTCAAATGTCTTGTTTTGTCCACAACCCAAAGATATTCAGCGTACTGTCATAGAGGACTAAAAAAAATGAGAAAATATTCACATTTGAGAAGCCGAAATCAGAGAATTTGGACACTTGACTCAAAACGATTAATCGATTAACAAAAATAGTTGGCGATTAATTTAATAATTGGCAACTAATCGATTAATCGACTAATTGTTGCAGCTCTAAACATGTGATTTACATGTTTTATGCCAACATGCCTTATCGTTTGGCTTACTATTTCAATTATTGTGGACGTGTGGATCTGCACTGCAGATTGAAATTCAGCCAAATTCTGGCGACACAACCGATCCCCTTACCGCCGCCTAGTTCATTCATAGAGGTATGCTGAATTTGCGCCTCACCCGTTCTGAAAATGTTGTCGTTCTCAATGTAGCCACAGCCTATAATAATTTTAATCTTAATATTACTATATTCGGGACAATGAGCCTCATTCATAAATGGGTTTTTTTCTCACAGTGGTTCTAATAAGTTAAAATTATTCATTAAAAGAGGAAATAAGAAAACCTGACATGTGGGTTGAGAAAATCACACTAGAAGTAGAAGTTAACGCAAAGCTAAAAAGGCTGCTGTGATATGTAGCTAGTAACTTCTTTTAAATTAATTTGACACTCAAACCTCTAATTCTGTTCCTACGACTCGCTCCTTTGTGCTCTCAAATGTTGACCTGCAGACTGAGTAGCGCTTGAAATGGTTTTGTGCTCTCTCAGATCTTTTGTCGTCAATATACTTCCATATGCGCGCGTGTGTGTGTGTGTGTGTGTGTGTGCTCACTGTGGGTCAGGAGCGTCATATAGATATTTCCATTTTAAGACCTCCTCTGCTCTTTGCGCGCTCAAGGTTAGCACTGTGTGTGTGTGTGTGTGCGCACGTGTGTGAATGTGAAGTAAGATTACTTAAAAGCAGCCATATGGTCATATCTGTGTGTGTCTGTGCACACACAAGCTTATATGTGTATGTGTGTCTGCAATTGTGTGTGAGTGTGTGTGTGTGTCACATGGTTGCACCCTATTAAACTCACTGCAGCACTTAGTCTCGGCTCCAAAATGGCTTCAGATCTCAGGCTCTCAACACGGGGGGGGGGTTCCTTTAATGCCATAGTGTGCGTGTGTGTGTATGTGTGTTGGCAGTGCAGGTGCATGAGGAATTTTCATCACTCTCTCTCTTGTGCTATATTTTTGTTTTTGAGGAAATAATTTTTCTGTTCTGTAGCTTCCAGGGGTTTTTTTTAATTTTTTTATATCAGCTTGTAAACATCTTCAGGTTGTGTTTTGTTTGTTTTTTTTTGTTTTTTTTTGTTGCTTTTTCTAATCAAACCAAAAACACGTCTCACACAAGCACCATGACGTCGGTGTTTCTGCGATCCTGGCTGTGGCCCTGCTCCCAATCATGTTACAGCATTGAAATTACACCCCAAAATAAACGCCAGTTTAGTCTTGTAAGACCACAAGAAGAGTCAATAAGAATACAACGTGAGTGAATATTTCTATAAAAGTTCATTTAACTTCATGAAAACAACATGACTCGATGAAAATTGAGATGTTTTATGTTTCTGAGAACATTGATCCTCACCTCTGCCACTAAAAACGACTTTAAAGTCCTTTTACGTCATCGCTCACGTCAAAAACCCAAATACCAAATTCAGGATAGAACTTAAGTCTTCATCTTACGAAATCAGCCTGCAGCTAGCAATGAGGTCTGTGGTTTGTAGGAAGACAGGAGCACAGAACACATCAGCCAACTCCCAATTATAACAGCAGACAATCATGTTTGTGTGTGATTTTCGGGGAATTTCTGTCATTAAATCCATACATCCTTCCCTTGTGCACCCTGCTGTCTGTGAATCGCCTCCTTTGTAAGCAGCACGACTTCATGTGAAAATCATATGATAACAAGAATCTCACACACACATTTAGACTGCAAACACACAGTTTACACTTTCAACACAAACACACACACACTCACACACACATACATATACAAAAATGTGTCTTTGTTCCATCCACTCTGGGGCCTCCTGACCTCGTTAACTTGTACAGATTTGAACCCGTCCTCACATCTGGCTGATGTTGTTCAGGCTAAAAGATGTTAAATGATCCCTGTGTCTTTATTTGTGTGTGTGTGTGTGTGTGTACGGGTGCAGGCAAATGTATTTACATGAGCAAACGGCCGCTCTCTGCTATAAAGCTCATCACTGCAGTTTCTTTTGATTTTCTTGCTCAAGGTTAATGTTTGTTGGTGATATTCGGTGTTTCTGTACATCTGAATACACCTGTGTTGTGTACATTTAAGCCCTTAATACACTTTTCGCCTTTTATCCCCTTAAGTAGCTGACAGTATAAAATATTTATTCTATCAGCTTGTTTCAGCTTTTCTATGAAGCTGTATGACGTTTACACTTAGTGATCTATTCAAACCCAAGACTCCATATTTTTTAAGGCTGCTTCATTCCATCAAATGAACATATGTCGTCATGTTTTGTGCATCATTTTATACACGTTTCCCCCAAATTTAGCTTGAAATAACTGGTATCTTTAGTCTCTTTTAACATTTGTGGGTTTGATCTATTTTTGGCTACACAGCATGAGTTTGTAATGACTGACCGACCAGCCAGCAGTGGGTCAGTGAGGTTAAGGAGGCAAACAAAACTTGAAAGTAAGCGTAAATTTGTCTTTACGTTTTCTGACAACGTCCTTTCTGCAGCGGCATCATGTTTTGAAAAATTGGAGAGTCACTTCTCGGATTTAAAAGAGATATTTTTTCCATTTCAAATGGGCTGATTCACCCAAAATTACAAATTAAACCCCATATTTTCTCACTTATTCTCAGTGGTATTTAGTCCTGCGGATCATTTTGACGATATTTGCACAGTTTTTCACAGGACCTGCTGTTTTTGTAGGGACTATTTTTTGGTAGAAAGTAGTGCCAGGACGCTTTTTCTGGAAAGAGATGTTGCTCTTCAATTTTTCAAATATCATTTGTCATTGCTTTGAAGACCACAAATTAAATTCCATTCACCTCCATTCTATTGTGGGTGGTGGCATAAATATCTCATATCTCAGATCCTGAGCAGATAAAACCAAAACTATCTGAGTGTCTTGATACCATTAGAGGCCACTTGCTTCTTCCTCGTACTATTTTCTGGTCACTCTGGCTCTTCTCTTCCCTTCCACTCCTCCCTGTTGGCTGATAATAGTGTCAGCGATGTAGAAATAGCTTTTGATAAAAAGGTTCAGATAAAAGTGAAATTCAAGCCATTTGAATCTTTTCTTCTTCTCCATAAAGTATCGCCAAGTATCGCGGTGTCACCTCTCAGGGAGTTTTCCTGCGTCAGACAGGTGTAAAGTGTTCGGCCTCTGACACCAGAGCTGTACAAATGAGGAGCTTGTTGTTATATTTCCATGCGGTTGTATTTCCTCTTTATAATATGTGTACAAGCACAAGTGTGTGTTTGGCTTTTATAAAGTTTCAGAATAATCTGATAGTGAACCAGAACCTTCTACACCCACATGATGTTGGACCAACAGTAACCTCAGAGACGTCTGGGGTGAAATTAAGTTTTATATTTAGTTTGAAAGTTCTCACTGAGCTCTTCGTGATGATTAGAGAAATAACTGTTATTACCATGTAAATAATTAAAAGCACAAAGATCCAAACTCTACATCATTTTTAAAGGAAAGTGGTTGTGAACATTTAGATTTCACTTTTTTATTGTTGATTTTAAATGTTAAATACAGTTAAATATAAAATCTAATTTCCAAATCGTAGTGTCTACAAAGCATCTGTGGTAAGTACGGGATGCCTTTCATAAAAGCCATGCAAACATTGGAGGTTTTGTCTTCTGTAAAAAGGTCCTTTTAACCTTTGACCCTTGACCTGTCCGAAAAATATAGTAAATGAGAGGAGCTGTGTGATGGGAAGATTTAAAGGGCTTCTTACCTCTGACACTTAGTATAGTAAACTTTCTATAACTGATGTTTTAAAATAAAACATTAAAAGTACCCCTTATTGTTTTTCATTTAATGGACTAACAGTCCAAATTACCTTGACTCCTGTTTTGTTTTATATGAATTCACATTCTCAATTTATTTTTGTCATTTTTGTTTTTATTCCGGGTTTAATCAATGACCAGAAAAAGTAGCAGCTACCGTGAATGCAGCTAATATGGGTCCAAATGAAGTACTAATGAATACATAAATACAGTAAACGAGATTTAAGTCTGTGGCAATAATGTCATGAACTTACAGAAGAGATATGATTCTATTTGTTCGGTGAATGCAGTCTGAGGTCTGTAATTTCTGAATAACAAACTACTGTTTCACATGTAATCATATCAAACTGCAGTCGAGGAGTCTGATCTGTTTAGTTGATTTCAAATGAAATTATCCGGTGAAACCTAATTGTGCCAAAAAACAATTACTGCAGACAAACACTCGCTCACACACTAACAGTTCCAGTCTTACCTTCTTTTATTTGGGAAACTTTTCAGTCTTTCTTACACACTAAATCATGACAAGTATTACAACATTGGTACCTGGTTGCTCGCATTGCAATGGACCAAAAAAAGATTATAGAGCTTTCTTACAGGTTTCCTAATTCCTCAATGGGACTAAATATCATTCAAGAACATGTGCCGATGTGATACCTGAGTTTCCATACTGATGCCAAACAAGACTTTACCTTTTTATTTTTGTACAAAACCTTTTTTACCTTTTAATAAAAGAAGACATTCTTAAATTTAATAATGTCTTACATTCTGAAATATCATTCTTAAATGTTAAGTGTTGCTAAAACACAAGCAGCTGTACAAGAACTTGTAAGTGAAATAATAAAATTATAATTATAATATATATGTATAAGTAAGCAAGACCACAGAATCTGAGTAAGTAATCGATGTCAGCTTTCTGACAGTTTTCGATACACGGCGCTAATGACACATTTAAATCAGTAAATTAAGCACTGTCAAAACTACAAAGTTTTCACCTGACAGCCAGGCTAGCTAATGAATTATCTGGGGTCCAAGTTTGGTCAGCTGCCTTTTTGTAGAAGATTTTAGTTACTTTAAGTTGTAATCAAAGCATTTTGAATCCCCCTTTGTGCAGACATTTGAGGCAAACTGCAGATCAAAACATTCAACCATCGCTTGAATTTCCCTTGAATTAAAAAACCCCACACTGCTCTGTAACACAAAAGAAAAAAAAAAAAGACGTGATTCTATTTTCCAGCTGCAAGACGCATTTAAAGTGACAGTAGTTGATATTCCCTATCCTCTTTTGTGTAGTGTATGACAGCTTTCTTGGCCTGTTTGGGTCTTATTTTATATTTATACTGATTCTATGCTGCCCTTTTGGCCAGTTATCTCTTGAAAAAGAGCAATGTGGCCAAAGAAACTTTAAAAAAAAAAAAGAGGAAGTCGATCTGTAGGCTATGTTCTTCTCCTTATTGTCCATTATTATAATTTTTTTTATTTCAAATGGGAGTCAATGACAGTTGCAATCTAGCTACGAATGTCTGCACATGTGGTCATTTGTGTGTTTTAGGCGTCAGTGCAGCGTTCACATAACATTAGCTCAGCCAGACGTGGACGACTGTTTGTATTGATCTTCCTCTGTGTATGCTGGGCCGGTTTTTTTTGGATTAACACCATAATGGCTTCTGTGGGTTTCACTCTTATCCCCGTTTGTCAATCAAGGCATGTGGCTCTCATTTAGTGCATGTATCCTGCACAACACACGTACACACGTGCATACATAAATATAGAGTTAGTCAATCAGTCAGTCAGCATGAGGCCTCAGTAAAAGCCTACACCATGTCTTTATGGAGAGAGGGGGAGGAGACGGATGGAGCTTCGCAGCAGGGCAGTTTCTCTCTTGGCTCGTGGAGGATTGCTGCTCCATCAGATCCTTTGTGTCTTATATAAGAAAGAAGACGCCCTCTTCCCTCAAATGTAGCTGTGTCTGAACTCTTTACTTTGTCAAAGTGAATCATGCCAACTCCCAAATGGTGACGATGGCTGTGTCAGGAGCCAGTGAATGACTGTATGTCACAATATTAGTTTCCATCGTCAATAATCTCACAATGTTGGTATTTTAGCAGCACAGCAGTCTCCTCTGAACGTGCAACTGTTCTGTGCTAATTGAATGACAACACACAGTTCCAGTGCAGAAAGTAATGTGACAGTGTTAGTATTGGAAACTGATAGGAAATCTCAAATTTATTTATTTGTTTGTTTTTTTACAGTTTTCTGACATGTTATGCCCCACATGATTAATTGATTATTCGCAAAAATAGTCATTTGTTGCAGCCCTACCATTCTTGCAGGAGGTTTGGTTGGCTACACAACAATTTGATCTTACTTGATGCAAAATCAGACTTGGTTTTAACGCAATTTGTTAGTGCAGTTTTGTCTGTAAGGAGCCAATCATTCTTTGCCCTTTGAGTTAAAGCACATGATAACTTTCCCTGTAATTCAAATTCAATGTTGCAACATTTCCATTACAAAATAAAAGATACATATATCAAAAGTGAAATATAAGAATTATTCAACAATAACAAATTTTCCGCCTTTAAATGAATGAACAGCCAACACAAACGATGTACATCAGCCCGATCTCACAGGAAACATGTACTGTATCGTTTTTTTTAAATACTGTTTTTTGTCTGATGAATATGAAAAGATATAGACCAGGAGGACAGTAAAGAGAATGAAACCATGACCAAAATTTGACCAAATCTTAACTAAAACATTTGGTCCTAAACTGAACAAAAACACCTGAACTAAGCTTAAAAAATAAACGTGACAGCATTTTCATAGTAAGAAACAAAAAGACAAATGGTAATGTTACTAGACGTGATGCAAAAAATTTAAACAATCGATTCATCATTTCGGCGAATTGTTTCTTGGTAAAATGGAAAACATTCGTTGGTTCCAGCTTTTCAAATATGAGGGATTTCTATTTGTCTGTGTTTAACATCTTGGTTAACTGAATATCTTTGGGTCTGGGACTGTTGGTTGACAAAACCAGCGATTTAAAGACCCAATCTTTGCCTTTAGGAATAACTATTTTCAGGAGGGATCAAGGACAGTTTAGTTAAGACTAGAGAAGAAACTGAAGTGGTGGAGAGACCGGGAGGTATGCAAGGGTGGAAATGGAGCAGGAGGGGAGTAATTAAAGAAAATGAATCAAGCAAAAGAAATAAAGAAGGAATGAAAAGGGTATTACTGAGAGGGAGGAGGGGGGGAAAGAGACGCTAGAAAAGGTATAAAGAGTGTATTGTGTGTCTGTAGCTGAAGGTTGCCTTCAATCCATCCTCCCTCAGTATGTTATGCTCTCTTTAACCCTCACACACACTCAGTAAATATAGCTCTACAATGATCACATAAGCCCTCTGCGAGTGAGTATGTGTATGTGTGTGGAGCCCTCTTGCTTTCTTTTGTCTCATCCGACATTTAAATCTCATAAGGAATTTACCCACGTGCCCCGGCGGGTCAAGAGGAGAGCAGAGAGGGGGCCGGCTCAAGAGGTTTAGTCAGCTATCAACCTTTAAACCCAACAGCCAGCCGTACAAAAAACACCCAAAACAAGGTGAAATTTTCAAAAAAGAACAATACGCTTGTCCTTCAGCTTTGTGGACAATAGCAAAACAAGAATCAGTAGAAGAGAGAGCGATATAAGTGTGGAAAACAGGAAGCGTCCTGGTGGCTCAGTGGGCTAATGGCGGCCGCACACTACACAGTAACACAGTACAATAGGAGATGTAGCGCTGTAGTTTCTTGTCTGGCAGGCGTAGTGGTGGTGGTAATGAACAATGAGGCTCAGAAGGGGGGTTCACACATTAAGATTCAGCGCTCAGTTTGGTTGTGAGAGATGTCGATACCCTGCTGTGTCACCAAAACAAACTGCTTGTTTTCAATCATCAATCAATCAAACTTTATTTATATAGCACCTTTCGTGCAAGATTGCAATAAAATAAAACAATACAATAAAAATACAGCAATACAATAAAAATACAGCAATACAATAAAAATACAATACAATAAAAATACAACAATACAGTGAGATCAACAGTAACGGTTTTGTGCCACAGCTGCAGATATTTTTTGTTTTCTATGGTTCAGAAATGTGAAAACGCATCTTTTCCCCTCTGTTTTGGTGCTCTGTCCAACATAAGCCCGTGTCTCCACCCCTGAAAATGGTGGTTTGTGAAAATGGTCTCCGGTGTGGATCAACTAGAAAAGGCCACTTTTTTGTTTTATTTTATTTTTCGTAAGCCTGCTGATATGAAAAAAAACAGCAGTAATACCACAGTGTAGAAATACTCAAGTGAAAGTCCTGCATTCAAATGTTTACTTAAGTACCCAAGTATTAGCATCAAAATATAATTGTACCGAAAGTAATTATACAGAATGGCCCTTTTCAGAATAATCTAATATTATTGTGTTATAATCATTGATGCATTCATGTGGTCGTCGCTTTAATGTTGCAGCTAATTTTAATTACTTTATATGCTGCTGGGTGGCTTGTGGAAGAAGAGATTTTGTCCTTTTATTTTTGTTTTAAAGTGACATGAAAACAAGAATCAAACATCCTTGGGACATTTGGATTGGAAACCAATAATCACTCACAGCTGTTCTCTTAAACACTTCGTGTTGGTAAAACAGGCAAAAAGTCCAATTGAGGCTGAGAGGCTTTAAATGCGAAGCTCTCTGATTCCTCAGCGCCACTTTGCCCCTATGAGGCAGTTTTTGTGGATTAACCACAACATTTACAGCCCACATTAGTGCATTCATGAAATCATATGCACCTGAAGAGATGCAAAAAAACAAGTGAACAAAAGTCGTCTGAAGAAGAGAACAACTGAAGAGATGAGCTCTTTGTTCTGTAGAGAGTCAGAGGTAAATTTATACTGTAAGACCTAAATAATGATACAGCTGTGTATGGACTTAGTGCTGTGAAGGGGATAATGTGGTATTGAGAGACATTTTCAGCAGGTTTTATTATGCTCTCACATAGGCTAGCTCTGACTACAAAAATGCTGTGAAAAAAAAAATCTCTCCGTTGCAGGAGTTTTGTGTTGATTTCAAAAAAACTTGTGGGGCAGCAAAAGCAGCCTAAAGTCACGTTGTGTCTTCAGGAGCCATGAAGCCAAAATGTCCTTAGTTCAATTCTATCTGGAGCCTTTGTTTCATCCTCCATTTTTTCCATCTCCCCTCACTGTGAAAAGTATAATAAGTATATAAATTATTCTTATATTCTTTAAAAATTTGTAGGCCAGTTAGAATACGATGCGTCCGGCGGAGATTAAACGTGACCACAGCTGCTGCGGACAGTGGATGCCTCACATCTGTCCGCTCAGCTCCGCTCTGCCGTTAAAAAAAACACATTTACTCTGCGCTTAGTGGAGAACCTCGAGCCTCGCCTCTGGCTTTAATCACTGGCATTAAAAGCTTTAAAAAAAAACACACACACACACACCCCCCACCCCTCTGCTGCCATGTTTGGACAGGGGG
>NTHP01000140.1:1146961-1176417 GCA_003416845.1 Oplegnathus fasciatus | reverse complement strand
TTTTGTTGATGTTTTGTGTTTTGTTGCTGCTGGGTGAGAGCAGTGGGGGGCTGTGCATCAGCAAAATATGTCCTATGGGAAAACCACTCTGTCATTTATGTTCCTCACCCTTCAAAAGATAAAATAATGCTTCAAAAATTATTTAAAATGGTTTTCTTGTGTAAATACTGCATTTCGAAAAACAACACTCAAGCTATTTTATCCTGTGTGACAGTATTTTTTTTGTTTGTTTGTTTTTGTTTTACATAATATTTTAGCTGTTGTAACTTGCTGTTTTGATGGTAAACATGTCACCTCGTATTAATATCGCCTCTCTTTTTCACAGGCTTTGAAAGCATCTTGGAAGGCTTGTTTGGGCCGGGACTAGTCAAAGATATCACCCTTTTCCAAGGTAAACATGCTCAAACACACAAACAAAAAAACAAACAAATGTGCATTCACAAATACAACGTTATACAAATAGAGAACAACCTTAGTGGGAATGCAAATGACAGTATTATTTAAAAATCTTTACTTACCTTTTGCTTATCAAAAGTAATTTATAGTTAATGAAGCGGTGATGACTAGACACTGTGAACATGAACAAAATGAAACAAACAAATCATTAAACAAATCTGTGAAGAGGAAAATAATATTGACGTTTTTCTGCAAATAGTGTTGTTTACAAGGACTGAAATGATTGCAGCTGAAGCTCAGCTCTGATTGTAGCTTACTGTTTATTCAGCGTGAGAGACTGAATGGATGTTCAGTGAATTTACCCAGTTGACAATGAACAAAACAGCATCTCCCTATCTATCTATTGATCCATCTTAAAGACATTTATTGCCATGCCTACAGAATAAACTGCTTAGAATACATAACAATACGATTAATTCATGCAACAGCCATGTTTAATGTATGCCAAACTCAGGCTGGAAAAACCTGACAGATGTCACTAAACAGAGCTGGAAAAGTGTACCTGCTAAAGCAGCACTCATGGTCAGAGCATGACTGACAGAAACTGGCCTCCAGTAGAACCTGTCTGCCTGGTCTGGTATTGTGTTTTTCAACAAAGGGGGGAGGCAACATCAGCTAATGTTACAGATCAGCACTATAGATTTTTCTTAAATTTAGTCTCTGACTTAAATAATATAATAACCTTCATTTTAAATGTGGACCTCTTCATATCAGTCACGTACGTCTTACCATTACCACTCTGTGAGTTTAATGTGCAAGTTGAGTTTTCAGAGCGGTGTGATAATTTTATTAATTATTACATTATTATATATATTATATTTACCAGTTTTACACAGTAAAACATGAGGCAGCTCAGAGGATCATTAAAGGAGGCTCAGACAGACAGTTCAGATGATGAGAAATGCCTTTCGCTGCTTTAAACAGAAGTTTATAGCCCTGTTAACGGCCATGTTAGGCTGTAATGCTCATTATAGACCAGAAAACAAAATTGCTGGCTGGATAAAAATGGAGAGTTGACTTGCTATTTGTAGATCCTTACCACTAGTGGGGTAAAAGAAAGAAAAAAAAAATACAAAATTAGTTTTTTTTACTCTGGTTCAAGTGTTGGACAGGCAGACCTCAGACTGATATTGTCATCCGTACAGCCAGTGTGAATAAAAAACTCCAGTATATAGAATACAACAGAAATAATCTTGTGTTTGTAAGAATTCATCACTAAGTCTTAGTGATGTACAAAAAAATCTGGATCTCAGGATGCTGTAAGAGCTGTACTGTGTTTGCATTCATGTATTCTGTCATTTATTCATCTGCAAGTCATTTTGCAACGCACAGTACTGGCGGAGATGTATGTATGTGTGTTATTTAGGCAGCGCAGAGCCCCAGAGCCATGTGTAAAGGAAACACAGTATGCGCTCATACACTCATACAATAAGGTAGAAGTCACGGTTATGTTTATCTGATTCACTCTCTCAAAGAGGGTTTCCTGCTCTGAGTGACACAAATCAAATATGGATGTAATGAGAATAAAGTGAGCGAAGACCAATCTCACCTAAACACCCAGATCTCTCGCTCTCTTTCTCTCTCCCTCTCTCTTTTTCCTCCTGTCACGGAGAAACAAGGTCAACATGGTGTCGTGGAGTCATGTGACCCCTCCCCCACCAACTTAAGGCATTTTTAGAATATTTCTGGCTTGTATACATAATTTTCACTCATGCACACACACACTCACTCTCTCTCTCTCTCTGTAAGTCAAGCACTTGCTCTTACAGTGAAACCCGTCAGGTTTATACTCACACGAACGCACCAACAGCACTAGATTTCATAAACGTGCAACAACATTAAAGTTACATCTCGTGGCACTGAAACGTTCTCAAACTTGAAGGAAAAACAAAGCTGTCAAATTATTTTCCCTCAAAGGGCCCTTATCCTCTTCTACATCAGTGATTAGTGATTTCCTACATTTCCCAGAATTCCCTGTGGCACTCCGTTTTAAGACGGGGGAACATGTTTGTTGCCTTCGCTGCAGTCAGTCAGTCCTCATCGAGCTGTAAAGTCTGAAAACTGTCACGTGATCATGTTGTATTCATGTATTTACTTACAAAATGATGAGAACTGGCCAGACACACCTCTTTAATCAAAGGTGGAAGTGTTGGTGTGTAAATATAGTGATTGTGATAAGTGATAAAACCACAACATGTATTATTTCTGTGTTGCTTTCTGGTCTATTTCTTTCTGTGGGTGCAGAAATTGGTTTCTCTCTCCTAAGATTGATTTCTGCTGCGACTGTCGAAAAATGTTAAATGTTTAAAAACTGCAGTTTTAGAAAAGAAAGTCTTTGCTCAGGAATTCTGACACTAAAATGCGTGCGATGTTTACAGTAGATATTGATATCATAACTCCATAGTGCCGCTGTTTTGAAATAATTTGTCTTTGGCCAGCCACCTACAGTAAACAGAAAAAACACATCAAACAACAAAATGGAGCCAGAAATGCTTGGTTCGATTTTCCACTTAACTACACAGACACTTACACACACACACACACACACACATATGAAGAAACACTGGCTGAGGAGGTGTGCTTACTCAGACGTGTGCAGAAACATATTCTCTCACAGACACACTGTGATTCCACCCATTCTTTACCATGTTTCTAAACAAAGACTGGACTACTTGAAGTGTATTAGTGATATTAAATAAATGGTACAGTACAGTAGAGTGCCACGACAGGCTTTGTAGTGACAGAGAGATGAATTCATCCATTTCAATTAATGTTTCAGTTTTGGTCGGACTGAATCACACTAATCATCTTACTTTTAATGTAGGCGTTACGTCGCTACAATGCAGAGAAAGAAAGAAGTTTGTGATTGTTGTGCAGTAACACACACACACTTAAAGATATGAGATGTGTCAACGTGTTCCTCAAGCTCACAAACTTGCACACAGACACGCACACAGAAACTTGACTACTGTGGGGGGGGGGGTCACGTTAGCAGGTGGGACTGGAGCTAATTGGCGCCTTCCCAGGAATATTGTAAGTGGCGCAACCACAGGGTTCAAGGACAGCTCACCTTTGACCTTTTCATTACAGCGAGCGACAGATATAGAATGAGGAAGAGCGAGAGTAATAGACCGTCCGTTTATCTGTTGCATTTCTCACAGGAATGTGAGAGGAATGTGGCCTGTGATTGGAAAAGCCAGAGAAGTGATTTGCTTGCATTATAAGGAACACAGCATGCATAAACTGCCGCTTGTACACACACACACACACACACACACACACATATATATATAAAGGGAATAAAAGGGGTTTCAGATAGAAAACTAATACAGTGCACGACCTGGCAGACATCGTAGGGTTTCTAACTTTTCACCTCACAGCAGGGTAAGAGTGTCACTGATGTGTGTGGTCAGAGGTGCAACAGACTCAAAGCTTCCAACCAGAGACACTCTTAACTCTTAATACTTTTATTATGTTCAATGCATGCAGGGTAGCCACTGGTTTTCATTCATGTCTATATGGAATGAAAATCAGTTAGCAGAGTCCTAAAACTCTCTTGATTGTGAGTGTAACCCCTCACAGTGGCCGTCAAGTCTGCGTTAATCTTTTGCATTGTTACATTATTGTTGCACGGTTTTAAGATTTGAGATCGATATGAAAAGTCTCTCTGTAGTGTTAACACTAGAGAGTTAATCTGACAGTTTTAGTCCCACGTGTTCTGGCATCTCTGAAATTAGGATTGTATTTTTATTTCTTGCAAGGATTTTTCTTTCTTTCTCCTTTCTTATTTTTCTTCTTCATTTTGGTCTTAATTATTCTTTGCTCCTCTGGATCCAGCACTAAAGGAGGCTGCAAAAGAACTTATTAATGACAGCGTTTGTTGCATTATGGCTGGAAATTCAGGAGACTAACAAGGCAACAAAGAGAAGAAAGTGACTCAAATTCAACAAAAGAGCAAATCTGGAAAGTTCTATGTATTGTGAACATAAATACATACAGATCTGCTACTGTACGTTAAGTTTTAGTCACATCTGTAGATGGTTCTTGAGATTCTTCCGGTATATTTGAGTGAGACAGACTTTGTTTATCCCATAACAGAAATATGGGGTTTAAATTCTAACAGCGATCCTGTGTGAAAAGGGTTGTTGTGTTCAGTGATATTCAGCAAAGACATATTATATTTTAGTACATCACTGTTAAAAGGAACACTTTGTGACTTGAGGTTGGCTTATTCTAACATTTTAATGTCGAGTGAAGGATGATGAGTGCTCCACCATCCTCAGGGCTGACGAAAACACTCAACTCAGTTTCAGCTGCTTTTCTGAGCTGCTGAAAAGGTGACATTTTGGAGATAGGAGGTTCTGGTGTGACACATACTGTATGTTCACAGTATATTGTGACCATATTGATTTTGTTCTTGTGTTTCTGTGTTCTCTCTCTCTCTCTCTCTCTCTCTCTGTGGAGCTGACTCTGCCTTCTTTTTCCTCCTCCTCCTCCCTGTAACACACTCCTCCTTCTTTCCTTTTCTCCTCAGTGCTTCTTCTCTTTCACTGCATCTCTCTCTCTCTCTCTCTCTCTCTGTGTATGTCTCTGTCACTCTGATGATGATGTGGTTTCGGACTGAACTGAGGGTTTTTAAAGGAAGTGTAGCGCCATGGCAACAGCTGTAACCAAGTCGACAGCAGTCTTCTCTCTCTCTCTCTTAGTTCAGAAGGTGCTATCTTGGTAAAATGCATGTACATTTTAAAGGATGAAGACTCGCACATGAATATAAACCTGTGTAACTACACAATACTGAACTGAAATCATTCTCAGTGAACCTGAACTGACAGTTCTTATCATCTGAATCAATCATAAGCCCACAAGCGCATGATTAATATTGAGCAACCATTGATGAGTAATTGTTGATTGCTGAGATTGTTGATTGTTTTCATTCAGTATTAATCAGCCATGTATGTAATTATTTAAAATACTCTTTTTAAAACATTCCCATTTATGTTGTCTCCATAATTGCACATTTTCTTTTTTCATTTTCTTTGTCCTCTTGACATCTGATTTCTGTCGAGCGTTTGTGATGTGAAATGAGGGCATTTGTTTTTGTAAGTTGGCTTTGGATGCAGTTTTGGTCCCTAACTTCAGTCACTTCTTGGCTAAACCCATGAAGTGGAGGTCTTCGCTGGTCCAAACATTTGGAACTGGTCTAACTCGTGGAAAAAGCTACCCAAAACTGACACGCAGAAATTCATTTTCAAAGAAGGAGACCTGACCAGAAAAGTCAGAACAAAAGACGATTTGAACCGATCCAAAATGCAGTCGACCCCAACAGAGATAGCACCACCACTGGCAGCAGCATCCACCAATTAAAGAGCAGCAATACGGGTCATTTGTCTCCTCGCTTCACAGTTCACACTCTCTCCGTCTTGTGTCAAAAAACACATTTTTCTCCTGTGATGGCTATTATAACGGTCACAATCAGAGCTGATAGCAAGTCCACTTGGATCCACTCCGATATTAGACACATTGACACCCAATACCCCGACCCTACCCATGCCCAATTAGACTGAAGATAATTTGGACCGATCCAACTTGGGTCCCTAGTCAGGTCTAGGTTACTTGGAACTGAGAAGACCTTTTGAAGAACTCAAGCAAGAAGTGATAAATTGTAAAATCTCACTTATACTCGAGTTTAGCTGTGTTTTCTGAGGATTTCTTTGAGGATTTTTTATGGCCATGTTGTTAATAATGTATCATTTACAACATAATTTTATTATAAGTAGTATACAGACTATCTATTTATACTATGAGCTCTGCCATTATCAGTGTTTTGCAAATCAATGAATTGCAGATTTTTGGTTCATACATATTTTCTCACCAAGGTCCCAGAATCTGGAATTCATTTCCTGCTTAAATTGTAAATTCTGAAAAACAAATTAGGGCTGCAACTATCAATTTCATTATAGTTTCCATTTCCTTAATAAATCGTTTGGGGAAATTATGATGGCATTTATCACACATTTGGTAGACCAGAGTCCTTGCTGACGTCATGAAATGTCTTGTTTTGTCCGACCAACAGTCAAAAACAAGAAGAAGTTCTGTTTGCAATGAAATAAAAAGAAAAACAGGAAATCTGAGACACTGGAGAAGCTGCATTTTTGGCATTTTTCTTTATAAATTTCACCACCATTACATAGTGTACATAGTATTGTTAAACCATCCAGGAGATTACTGTGTATATTTGTGATCAGTGACAGAGATATCGTCATCAAGTAAACTTTTAAATGTGAATTTATAGTGGGGTCAAAATGCCTTTTAGAACTACAGTAGAGGCTCTGCCCACCTCTCCAAAGCTGGATGTTTCAGTTTCATGATGTGCAGCAACTGAAATACCAGGAGACAGCAGTGAATTTCTTCATCCCACTGAACACGTTTAACTGAGTGCAGTCTTGGAAAGGGGTAATTAGTTCCTCGCAAATAGGGCTTTAGGGCATGAATACTTCACAAACAGATACAGTCATATTTACATGCACTCACACACACACACACACACACAGAGGCATTCATGCAGTGTTTGTGGTCTTTAGGCAATGATGTATTCGATAGCGAACTGAGCTCATCCGTCAATCACAGGAGTGGTTAGTTTTTACACAGCATACTTGACATATGAAGTTAGTCATTGCTATAATTTAATCATTGGCTGTAATTAAAAGTGAATCATTTTAATGCGCTCGCTGTTGTGGTTTGTGGGCCCTCAGCTGTCACTCTCTGCAGGCTTGACTGGATGTTGAATGAAAACAGACGGTGTGCTGGGATTTCTCCGTTGATTCATCTACACCTCATTTACAGCTGGTTTCAGACTGTATCTGGATATTTAAACTGAAGTAATGCAAGAGTCAAACAGAGTACACACACGGTGCAAACAAAACCCAAAATATGAACCTAAATCGAAAAGGGGGAAAAAATCGTCCATTTGCTGTTTGGTTCTTTCTTTCAGTTTTGTGCCACCAGATTTCCTTCAGAACTCCAGACTTTGCTTGATATCATGACTGTAGATATGAACTGTGTGTAGTTGGGATTTTGGAGGTGCAAGCTAAACCACAACCTCATCAGTTTGCTGATGTCTGTTCAGGCCTAAAAAGTCCATCAACAGCTAGAATGTGCATCAAGTTGGGAGATACTGAGGGATTATGCGAGTCGGAGTCATAACGTTGCTTTCTGTCCCCCTCTCTTATGCAGACTGCGAGCCCGAGGAAGTGTCTGACTGGTCCTTCGATGAAAACTGTCTCTTCTGCTGCTTAAGACGCGAGAAAGTCAAGGTAGGAACACACACATTCTCCTCATGTTCACAGGGGTTTTCCTCAGCCCATATACATGCATGTTAGGTATTAGCAGTACTCCTGCCATTGTCGCTGACAAGGGTGTAGGTTTGGTTTCAGAAGTGGGGTTGGACACAACGAAGTTACAAAAAAACCCCATTTAAATTCATTGAGCAAATAACAAGTTACGTTAAAATTGGTTATTGTGTTTTACGTAATAATGGTAGTTTAACAAACACTAGAAATGCTATGTAAACGTCTGTATTGTAACCCTACTTAAAATCATTTTTAGTTTCCTTTATGGATACCTAATACTTTCTGATAGATGATTGTTGTATTTTCATCTTTACTGCAAAGCCCTGAGTAGTGTCTGCTGGTATTCATTTCATTTCATTTCGATGCTAAGCTAATATAATTGACTCCCAGTTGTAGTTTCTCATCTTACTCTCAGCAAGAAGGCGAATAAGCATATTTCTCAAAATGTCAAACTATTCCTTTAAGCAAAATGTCGGTTTTTACAAAAACTAACCAATAAAAGTTTTTACCTTTAAACCACTTACACATTATTAATTATTAATAATAATTATTATTATTATTATTTAAAAAATATTATTATTAAAATATGAACTGTGAAGCATTTGACAAACACTTTTATCCAAGGCTTACAATAAATTAATTATCAGTATCTATAATAATAATAATAATAATAATAATGATATAACGGCTATGAAGAATATGTACTATGTAGAATATAATAAAGCAAAGAAAAAAACACATTCAGTGCTTTCACTACCATTGTATGTGTGGTAGATGAAGAGGGGGGAGGGATGAGAATGCTTCATTCATGTCACACAAATGTGAATCAATGTGTTTCCATTACATTCTTTTCATGTGTATACTCTGCAGAATAGAGGTGAATTCTGCTTCCTGCCTAATACAGAACTTATGTCACTTTTGTGAAGTAATTTCTTTCCTTTGCTGCCATGTTTTGTGTTTTTGTGTGGCGCCATTTGTGAGCTTTCTGTTGGAAGCTCCACGTCTTTGTCTCTCCTCCTTGTTATTTGTGTTGTTCAACCACCATGGTCTTGACCCCAATTTAGCTTATGAAAGGAACGCGACATAATGATTTGGAGGTGTGTATATAAATATATATATATATATGTATATGTGTGTGTGTGTGTGTGTGTGTGTGTGTATGTGGGAGGAGGAGGAGGATGGTGACATGGGTGTAAATTAGTGAGACTCCGGTGCCTCCTCTCAGAGTTTCTCATTGGCTAAAAAGTGATCAGTGCTGAATAACAATGAGCTCATTGGACCGACTAGTACTTAATACGCATATACATGTACACATAGACATGGACATTGTGGTACCTGCTTCTGCGTCTTCTGCTGCAGACAAAGCATTCATGTGACACAGCCACTCGCCGCTACATGCCTCCACTCCAACGCAAAATGAAGAACAAAAAGAGCAGGGGTGTCGGGGGTAACTGCAACTACCCCTGTTTGATTACAGACGTGGGCACTTGGTGCACGTCACCCCCCTCTCTATCACCACAGTGGGTGTTAGGAAAACCACAGGGTACATCTGGATAAAGAGACAAATGAATTAATCAAGGAAACGCAAATGCCATGTTAGGTGGGAAGCAGTAATGAAAGATGGATCAGAGTCACTCGCACTCTTTTAATGATCTTGTCGCATGCTCTTGAATCAATTTAAATAAAGGTAGTTGATGGAAACATGCGCTGATTCAATTTTATTTTGCGGAAATTTGCTTAAAACGTGTGCCACAGTTTAATGGAAACAAAACGTCTGTCTGCTGCTTTTAGTCTGGAATTTCTTCTCATAGGTTGTTGACAAAACAATCTCAACTCAAGGTCCACTTACTCGCTGGTTCTGGAGCTTTTGACTGTATCACACGGTCTTCATCCGCAGAGGGAGTTTGCTCAGTTGTCATGGAATTCTAGATGTTCAAACTTTCCATTTTTCGGACTTTTTAAGGACTTCTTGTGCATGTTTTCCATATCCTTCTTTATTTTTGGGATGTGATTGAACAAGTGAATGAGGGAGGGAAGGAAGTTGGGGGGGGCGTCCTTCCCTCGGTCGTTGCTTGTTTTTCAACTTGACCCCAGTCCGACCTGCGAGGTTGGCCATCTGTCTCCTAAAAACATCCTTGCTTCACCACCGACCCCCTCCATCAACCCCCATCTGGCTCTCTCTGTCTCTGTGTCCCTTTTTCTGTCTCTCTCTGCTCAACCAACTACAAATGAAAGGAGTCTCTGTCTGTCTGTCTGTCTGTCTGTCCTTCAAGTATCTCGACAACTGTTCATCTGATCGACTTCACACTTGGTGGGTGTATTGCTGAGGACCCAAGGAAGTACAGTGTCAAGTATGAAGTTGTTTGGATGAGCGGTTCTCGAGAAAGCTGCAAGCAGCAATACCGGAGGCCAAGCAATCGGCCCGTTCAGAACAGGCAGGTTTTGAACGGGCACTGCACTAACACTAATAAAGCCATGCTAACACTCACAACACATTCTTGTTGCCGCAGCACTCACTGACATCCTTGAGTATATACATATATATACAGCATATATACTGTATACAATATGTACGTATATAAAATGTACACAAGCACAACAAAGTTCCTGCATTTAATACAGCAATTACAGATAAGACTTGAACGGAACAAAAAAAAAATCAAAATCAATGAACAGCAAAATCAATTAAACAAAGCCCAACAGGGATTGCCGAAGATCTTTTCAGCAGTATTGTCTGACTGGTCAATAATTATGTTGGCCACTCATAGTGTGCAAATCATAATAAGACAAAATTTGCAGCAGCCATAATTGTGTTTCTCTTTTCACTCAACATAATTTTCATCTTTTATTCATCTGTTAGGGCTTGAAAGCTCTCTCTGTCTCCCTGTTATTACCCTCTGCTTGTTTGTAAAATGCCAGAGGAGCTTCAGTGGGCGGGAACCATTGATTCATTGATCTGAAGCCAAGCCATGCAAACTGCCAGCAGATAGAGAGAGCTGAGGGGCTTAAAATAAAGAGAGGGAGGAATAGTGGAAGCCTTAAAAACACACTCTCATCTCCGTTTGTTGCTTGGTCTCTTGCCATTGACGCAAACAGACACAAGCACACTTAAATTCCCTGTTAAGTGTTGTAAAGACAATGGCAACACACTCATTACAACTGACAACCACAACACACGCCAACAGTGGTGTTAACCCCTTCTCCGATTCCGAGGCTGAATTCACGTCCCCTCTTAGCGGCTGTTTCCTTCATAATAATCTCCCATTGGCAGACTCGTGTCTCGTCAGGCTCAAGACTTTGGATATCCTGAGGAAGACGTTTGATTGGCTGTCAGCTTGAAAAGGCCCGCCTCCAATAATGGCACCTCAGTAGAGAAGTGAGCTGTCCTGCCACCACTTCTCCCTGTAGTGTCATCTTACAGTATTGGTTCTTGGCCAGCTAACACTTTCACATATACTTCTTTTTGATCCTGCACAGTGGCTCGAGCTGATCAATAATAATTCGTCGTGTTTTACAGCCTAGTTATCCTTCTGCTTCCCAAAATGTGACTTCACAGCTGTTTGTAAAATTAGAGACCAGATGAAGCAAAGTGCCAAGTGGTGTTGGGGGAGCCCTCTGTCAGATGGGTGAAGCAGTGGCCGTAGGGAGCAGAGCTTAGGCTGGACTATATGTCAGTTGTAAAACACAAAATGACTTGTGGATTACCACAGCAGACTGATTAGGATTTTGATACGATTCATAAATACATTTTGCCCCACCCAAAACAATAAATACAGGCTAAAACTCTTCTTCTTCTCTAATCTTAAAATTAGCAGCGACATTAGTGATTGCCAATTGTCTCTTCAGTTATTAATAGCCAATATGATCGTCAATCAGCACAACACACACAATTAAATTATATCAATTCATATGAAAATAAAACACACATTGATTAGTCAATCAAAAAAATGACCATAACAACCATTTTAATTACCATTATTTATGGTACATTCGCTGGTTCCACCTTCTCAAATGTGTAAATTTAGTTGATCGGACAAAACGAGAAATCTGGAGACTTCACCACAATTAATTGAGACATAATTGACAGGTTAATCAATAATGATAATAGTTGTGAGTTGCAGCCCTACAATTATGAATGTGGACATATAAAAGATTCTAATTCTCACCATCTCTATAGATGTCCATTAGAACCATGGACATCTATAGCTGGATGTGGTTTAACAATCATGATGAAACATGACTGGTGGTGGAGGGAGTGATGTTGTGTGAGGGGTTTATTTTATGACAGAACAGGCCTTTACTCGCTCGTTTGTCTCTGTGTGTTCGTCTGTGTAGGAGCACAGCGTAGAGAACGGTGGAGGCAGCCAGGTGCTGTCGGAGTGCGAAGACTTCAAACAGGAGCAGTCTCGGATCAGCCGGCTGGAGAGACAGGCCCAAGACTTCCTCAATGCTGTGTTCCACAGAAAAGGTAACACACACACACACACACAACATACACACACTCTCCTCATGAGTCCTCATTTTCATATTCCCTCTGGTCATGAATATCTTGAATATCTTAAAATTTCCAGAGGTGTATTTCAGACAAGTTAGGTCAGAAAATTTGGTTAATTCCCAGGGAAAATCTGTGAATATAAGGGAATTTCACAAAAATGATCCCTATAAGCGAATATAATACCAGAGTGTATTATATATTTCAGACATTTATTGCATTTAATTATTTTACATCCCAAATGGAGTTGAAACCAGACCATTTATAGATTTTTTTGTAAAGAAATGTTTAGGACTTGAAAGCGCTCTGTTATGGAAACTAATGGAAAATCATGGAACTGACCACAGCAGAAATCCTGCTTTTTATTGCTTTTGTTGCAATATAATCGGCCATTGTCTCCAATGATAACAAAAACCTAGTTTAATCTCCTATTCATGACCAACAAAACCAACCAGTGTTGATATCAGATGTTCTTGTCATCCTTTTGCTTCATAAAATCAGATTAGTGAGAATGTTCTGATCTGCAGAGTAAGCTTTCCTCTACTTCTCATTTATATTGTCTTTACTGTTTGTCCACATTTTGGGTAATTCTGGCCTGCAAAAGAGTCTCATGTACTTTGGAATATCTGGAGTAAATCTTTAGTTTTTTGTTGGGACAGGGAGACTAGAGACATTGCAGCAGATTAATGATTACAAAGATGTGAACTACATTTTTTTTCAGGTAATAAAACTATGGGCTTTGGGAACTAAAGCGGGCGTCTTAGTTTTACCTTCATTCAGTTATGGGAAACTATACATCATGCACAAGTTAAGGACCTCAGTACACTTAATCAGGGAGGACATACGTCTCTGTAGGAGAATGATGTGTGAAGTTGTGTGTCATCTGCATAATTATGACAATTTGTGCAGTTTGGATAAAAAGGGGACCAGGGATCGTTTCCTGAGGGACACCACATGTAACTTTTTCAATTGGAACAAAGACATTTCTGCCCTGCAGTTAGACCCTAAATCGGTTAAGATCTGGGCCAAAGAGGCCGACCCACTTTTCCGACCTGTATCTATGAGAGGCCATGTGGGAAACTCTGTAGAAGGTTATTTTACATGGTAGTGTTAGGTAGAGCTGAGGACGAGAAATTAGTGCTGAATGTGGGACGGTGGAGTCTTTCAAAATGATGATATTGCCTGTGAGTTTTGCCACATCAGTTGACTGTACACCAATCCCATGGAGAAACACCACAATGAACATGAACACAGCTACAACTATTATATATACTACAACTACAAAGACTGGTCACCAAAGTGTTAATCGGAGCCGGGCTGAGCCTTTTTGGGGCTCTAATCAAAATTTAAAAAGGTGTGACAGCATATAGGCTGACTAGGGACCAAAAATGAGACCAGGGGAGATATCCAGCTCTCTGTAGGACTAACTATAATTAGTCACATGAGGATTGCAGCCTTAATGTTGAGAGCCAAATATAAAACTGCACCTTGGTTGATGCAAACTTACAGCAACCTTTAGCAATGTTGGATCCCTTCAGGCCATTTATTTCCATAAACCATGACATTGTTTATTTAGGAGTGTTTTAGAGAGGTGTTGATTCAAGTTTATAACAATTTTGGAGGATGTAGTTTGTGGTGCTGTTGAACTGTACTGCATTATACAGAGAGGTGGTTCTCTCAGGATAAGCACCACAGACTGCAGCCTCTAAAATGATCCTACAGTTGAATCAACACCTCTCTGAAACCGGTTCAACAAAAACTGAACATTATAACCTTCGTGAAGGAGGGTTTATTGCAGGACTGTTGTATTAGACTGCATTAGTTTTAGCTAGGTGTACCTAATAAACTGGAAACTGTGTGTATGTGATGTTACAGATGTGGCTGTAATTTTCCAGCAAAGACTAACAACTGTTAGTTCATTACCCATAAATTACCATAGAAAACTGATCTAAAGATTTCATAGTTAAACTGCTTAGTGAACTTATTAACTAAAAGAAATGCGGGTCCTGGTTTCACATTTAAAAGTAATGAATAACTAAGTTGCTTTAACTTTCATTCTGGTGCTTGTCTTTACATGCACTGTCAGCTTTGGTGCAGGTCTCAAATCAGCACCCATTCAAAGTCAGAATATTTTGCTGAGTTGCCATAATCCCCTCCAAACTGGGAGTGTATCATGTTCTGTCCTGAGACAGGCAGCTATTTTGTGACAGAGGAGAGCTGAGCCTGGTGAACGGTAGCTTGTGTTGTGTTTTTTCCGGGAGGGAGAGAGGGAGGAAGCAGATGTCTGTTCAATCAATGCCCGGCCCCAATCAATCTGGCCTCACTCACACAGGCAACGGCGCCTGTGGAGCTGCCATATATAGATATAGAAACAGTCAAACAGGCATAGGCATGATGAGACACACATACATACACAAACAACACACTCACACAGTCATTAATACAATAACAGACTTGTCAGCACACAGCCAGGCACATAAACACTGTAAAACAATTGAAAATAAGGCTCAGGAGCATGTTGTCATGCAACGTCACTGCACTGCACTGTGTTTGTGGTCAGTTTTTATGGTGATGGTTTAGAACATCCCACTCAACAGTAAGCACGTGAACCTCCTGTTTTGTAAACAGGTAATGTTAATTCTTGAAAGGGAAAGAAGTCCACTACATATATTGCCTGACAACCAAAACATAAAGACATAACTGGCAACAACTATACTGTGTAATCTGCTGTTTTAAAACTCAAAACAAGTGGTCACAGATAAAGCCAAAGCAGACAGAATCTTTGCTTTTTACCTGCCAAGATAAAGCTGAAATGCAATATAGCCACGTTTGTTAATCTCAACCTACGTCTGGTACACGTTGTTTTTCACTTATTTAACTTCAGATTTTGACTAACTCCATCAAAGAAGGTAAACAGGCATCAGTTTACAACTTGTGAGCATTTGCAGTTCCAGTGAACAGTATGCCTGGCACGCTCCTTTCTCGTGCTGACAGAAAGTAACAAAACTCAATAATTTTGCCTTGGCTTGGGGCAAACATTACGTGTCTTTTGAAACACTATCTACAGTCTATTCTTAATTGTTAGTGTCGTGTTCTAAATTCAGCATTAAATGTAAAGCACCAAGTATCTGCTATTTCAAGTAACATCCATCTCTCAAAATTTGATTCCTGTTGCATTGTACCTTCTTCGACAACCATGCGTATGCATTCACCAACACAGATATATATGTGAGCTGCAGCCATTTGCCTCTGTCAGCTGGCTGCCTCAGGAAGCTTCCTCCCTCAGGGTGGACGGCAGAATTCCTGAACAAGGAAGTGTTTCACAAAAACTTGCAGCTGCCAAATCACTCGGCTTTGTTGTAGCGAGTCGAGACCTCTTGTGTACCTTTGCACAAGCCTGTGGTGTTGAACAACAGCCATTTCCTAGCAAGCACTGCAGACACAGTCACTGCACGCTGGGGTTTCCCCGGGAGATTTCCCCAAGTGGCAGCGTGAAACCCGCACCTATCAAAATGGGACTGTTTAATTAGGGCGCATTTCCAACAAACTAACCTGCTTCCTGGGTTTTCTTAGCATTTAAGGCCTGTTGATTGTGGAAGAGAGAGCAAAAGGCCACCCAGTGTGAATCTACATGTTAGAATAATTTAGTGACTGTTAATTGCTTGAACTTATTGGGTCTTTGACAGAACACAACATTTAAGCTCTTTTATTACCATATCAACAAGATCATTTCGGTGGCAGGGATTACACAGTGCGATGTTTAGATGGAGCACAGAAGTCAAATGACATTAACAAGGGATTAAGCAATCTATCACATATAACAAATGGCAACAACACCTACGCACAGGTCTGTGGCAGCCTGTGGTTGACATAAGGTCACAGTTTGATGATAGAGAAGAACATCAGAGCTAAAATACAACTGAAATAAAAAGCTTATATATGCCAAATACAGGGATAATAAAACCGCTTTGGTAGTTTGCATATTCCCTTGAATTTGAGTTTTTTTCAAATTGATTTTGTTGATCAGTTCATAGTTTTCCCACCTCTTTTATCACCACGTCAGTGCAGCTGACTGCATAGCAAGTTCGAAATAAAACTGTTTTTTTCCTCCAAAAACTACAATAGATTGTTATTCAGTAGAATTGTGACACGTGCCTGAATACTCTGAAAGAATATTCTTGTAAGTGTCATGTTTTTATTGAATATTGATTAAAGAAGTTCATGATTTTATGCGAGAGGGTGCTTCTTTCTCTTCTGTTTTCAGGGTCTTTACAACAGCTCATAGAACTTAGACAGTATTTGACATAATTAGTTTTAATCTCTTTTGTTGCTGTGTTTGACTCCAGCTTTTTATTCACGTCTGGCATTTCCAGTGTAATTTGTCATGGTGCTTTTAATCATCTGTAAAACACTTTGTAATTTTGTTTTGACAGCATTGTGTATTTTTACAGTGCTTAATAAATGCAAAAGCAGAGCAGTTAGGCAACACATTATTATTAACATCCAATTATTTTGATGATAACGGTTATCACTTTTCAAAATAAAGTTTAGTGGAATAAATAGAAGAGGAGCCAACAACGATTAATAATAAATTAAAAATGATTCAGAGCTTACTCTGTCAGCCTGAGCTCTTCATCAAGAAGTCACCTTTAGTCTTGAGCGCACACTTAGAAGAGCCTCAGGCTGTTGTTGGCCCACAAGGAACCAAAAGTTCAAACGAGTAAGTGCCATAGATCATCAGTGGTTTTACAGTATTTTTCACGCATTTACTTTGTAGCCCTTGTTGCACCTTTAGTCGGCGCAAACAATGTGATGAAAAGGTAAGCAAACTATGAAACCCCCAGAACAAATGAGTTGAGAAAACTGGGTGACAATTTGAGAAAACCTGAAAATAACTTGAGGAAGAAACAGTGTAGAATTGAGAACAGGAAGCATGCTGGGGAAGCAGATGTGTGAGGCATGGCAGGAAAATAGCAGCATGTACCTGCTGTACGCTGATATTATGATGCCTTGCTCAATAGACAGGATTAAGTGCTCTACATACTGCATATACTGTACAGTGCAGAATATGTGTTATTTTTGGATTATTTCGGCATAGCTTCAGGATTAGATTTTTGGGCTAATGTATTGTTTGGAGGATTTAGGGTTTGACTCAGCGGCATGCATGAATGTATCCAAATAATATAGCTGCTGCTTATAAAGAGATGAGTGCAGCCGACTTATCTGGGACAATGCCAGATTAATGCATTAATAACAAATGAGTGTCGTCATTGTTGCTGTTTTGCTCAATGTGTATTGGTAAATTGGGAAGTTTGATTTTGACATCTGTATTTTCTCACAGACTCTTAGTGGTCTCCTGGTACTTGTTGCACTTTGCAATACTTATTTTATTTATATTGTATATTTTACTGTAGTGAAATATAAATATATAGCCTAAATGGAACAGGCACAATGCCCTGATTAGTGATAAAATTAGAAATGCAAACTGATGATTGGATTTGTTTTGATACAATATCATATGTGGTATCATACGATAGGATATCATACGATACGATATCATACAGTACAGTATGGTATGATATGATATAATACTATCTGATACAGTAGCAAACTTCCTCCTGTAGATGACATTTTTGTTATCCTGTTTTAAAGCTTGTCCTGAATCCAAATAATCCTCAAAATAATCCTGTTTACTCTTTACTTACTATAGTGAAGAATGTACTATAGTTGCTAAGAATGAAAAGTGCTTTCTAGGTGATGGTAGGGCTGCAGCTAACAATGACTTTCATTAGCTATTAATATTTCGATTATGATTTTTGTTAATAGTTTAATTTATAAAATGTGAGAAAATTGTGAAAATGGCCATTCCAATTTCCCCCAAGCCCCAGGCAATGTCTTCAAATTGCTAATTTTGTCCGACCAACAGCCCAAAACACAAAGATACTCAATTTACGCTGATATAAAACGGAAAAAAGAAGCAAACACTCAAATGTGAGACGCTGGAGACTGAGGCAATAATCTGCTGTGCACAATGATATCATGGTGCTTTCATCATGGTCAATAGGCAGGATTAAGCGCTGCTTCTGAGTGATTTTTGGATTATTTCAGCGTAGCATCAGGATTACATTTTCAGGATGAAATGGGATAAATAAACTGGTGAACATGGCAATGACTGAACAAATTCCTGGAGGACGGGATGCTGACATGTTTGTTCCTCTGTTTTGTTTCTCTACAGACCTCCCAAGTTTCTCAGAACCTCACATTCCTCTAGTGGCTCGTGAGATCATGCAGCGAATGATCCGCCAGTTCGCTGCCGAATATACCTCAAAAACTACTCAGGACGACTCGCCCCTGCCCAACGGCACCATGAAGGACCAAAGCCTGCTGAGAGCGGCGTCTCTGGCCCTGGCCCCATGCTCCCCGCCTGGGCCCCTGCCCGCGCCGAGCTCCCCTCCATCGTCTGCCTCCTCCTCTCCATCCCCAACCCCGGGGCCGGGCCTCAGCCCCACCTCCGCCGCCGCTGCTGCTGCCTCAGCACCCGCCTGCAGCAACGGTACGGGAGCCAGTAACGGTGGAGGAGGAGGTACAGCTGCTGCCTCTGCACAGAATCCCGTCCTCAGCAAGCTTCTCATGGCCGACCAGGACGGGCCGCTGGACCTCTCCGTCAAAAAGAACCAGGACGACCCAGAGCCCACCCAGCAGGGTGAGAGCAACAACACACTTGTTTTTGCCACTTATGAGGACATTGTGTTGACTTTCATTAACTCCTTGGAGGCTATATGACCATCACAAGGCTAACATAACCTTTATTTTTAACTTAACCTAAGCTTCTAACTTAAGTCTTAATGTGACTGGTACAGGTATACACACACATGTTAATCAGGAGCATTTCAACATGTTATTATGTGTAATTGAAGTACTGTACACTAAAAATTTATAAAATTATGAAAATACACATATGTAACAATAAATTCTAGTAAAAATCTAACAGGAATAAGCATTGAAGACACATGAAAAGTTATTTTCTAGATTTTTTTTTTGCCTTTAGCAAATGTATGTTGACTGTGATTATCCTTTTGTGTTCTTGATTAACGTTCCTATTTCTCTTACTGACAGCAAACGTTTGTAGTTAAGAGTTACATCAGATGATAAAACCCATTTTTACAAATAGCTTTATCACAGTAACGTTGTTAAAAGACGGATGACTGCACACGCAGATTCATCTTCTACACATGGGAGACTCACATTCAGCACATACAGATTCGGCTCATGGACAGATCACTGAAAAGCCATCATCTTTTTGCAGCACTATACTGAGCTCTGAAACGTAGCTCAGTCTACGTTTAATCAAACTAAACCAGCAGGGGGTCTGCCTTTCGATTACCGAACAGACAGGGTTGAAGCGACAGCTCGCTGTTTCAACCCTCAACCGCAGTGTGACCGGTCACCCACTTTAATACAAGCTTTTTGGAATCTGCTTACAGTAAGCCTCCTTAATTTTCACAAAAAAGATTTAGGCATTTACATCTACCTCATGCTCGCACATTATCTCTCTCTCTCCCACGCAGAACATGAACACAGAACACCTTTTAGACGAATTCTGACTCAGATTATCCTCAAAGCTGGATCATATACAAACACGCACGCACTCGTTTAAATTACACAGTAATCAGGAAAAAAATTACAGACTTAATGCTCCACTTATCAATATTTTTACATCAACAATGAATCAAATGATGAACCCACAGAGCTCTGCTGCTCTACTGGGTTTTTTAAAGCCTCTTTTAGCTCATAGTTTTGGTGTCATGGCACGTTTACTGTCCAGTCTCAGCTCTTTCATCAACCCTGTATCCAACAGCAGCCAACCCACTGTAGACTACCTGCCCAGCACCAAACAACAGACAGACACAGTCAGAGACTAGCTGGTGAACATAGTCGAGCATTTCGCTGCTGAAGAGCCAGACATTTGTTTCTCAGGAGTTGGTGGAAACAAAAACAGCTAAAAGGGTGAATCCTGTCCTTACGTTCATCAGGTGGACACAAACACGACGTCAGTGGGGTCCTAATGTTGCTCTCTGCCCACTGGATGTGTAAAGAGGCAGCTGTTGGCTAATATGTTGACCATAACTTATTAGCTGAAAATATGTCATATATGCTAATCGTGACTAATCATCATTCTAACCAATCAGCAATCATTAATACTACGCTGCTTTGGCTACATGTGCACTGAACGAGTTTGCCCAGCTTATAGTATACAGCTTATTCTCAAACAATTTATAAATTACGTCAACCGGAAATAAAATAATGCAAGAACATTTAATATTTTTAGGTTTTGGTCGTGACAGAGGAAGTATATTTAAAAGTTTTTGGGATATGTGCACATTTTTCTTTTTTACCCCATTTTAGATACCAAATATCTCATGCCCCCAGCAAGCAGAGCGATTTCCCGTCACATCAGTTGGAGTACTTCCACAGTCTATTTTAGAAACAGTGATATGCTTCAGTCCATGTGGTCCTGACTGAAAAGCAAACTCAGTGTATTGTATGACGGGTGATTCTGGTGTTTGTCTGTATATACACATTATAGTAAACCCACAGCAAAACATGACTGAACCATCAAACTGTGTAAGCATGAGTTGCAGTTCATGATCTGATTAGAATTGGGGGCGCCTTGCTGCATCAATTTGCATGTTGATGAGAAAACAGTTTTTTCCTATGACTCTTTAATATTGTAACATAGACAGTTCTCATTACTACCACCAATGTGTGATATGAAAACAAGCACGATACACAGATGTAGATGCTAATTTACATGTTCATTAGCTCAGAGATGGACCTCATTAGTGTAACCTGTTATCATGGTTGCTATCCCTGGACATTTTGTGACTCAAGTGCATTTTGATTAATTTTGGAGCCAAAATTCGGTTTATACACACGGTCTTTGGTTCCTAGTTAGGAGCTCTTCACGTGCTGTATATTATACACACATACTACCATTAACATGAGCAGGTTCATCATTTTTCTGTCTCCTCGGGGCTGTACAGTCACTGTGTTTTTCATTTTAATATCACCTCATGTTTTCTGTTTTGTCTGATTAAACAACAAAAAGCCCCTGAAGATTAACGAGTCCTGTGCCCATATAGGGTTGTGAGGGTTAGAGGGGTCAGAAGGTCAGCTGCACTCTAGGGATTACACCAGCAAAACACAGAGCGAGGAACACAGAGAGAGTCTGTTCGTGAATTTATCGGTATTCATTTGCATTTCTGTGCGTATACTGTATGATTTTTAATTTCAGGCTTTCAAAAAAGCAACGGTTTACCTGTAAAATCTAAAAACTTAGCTTTGAAAAGCTTTTGGGAAAACTTTGGCCATCTTTTTTTTTGGGGGGAGGACAAAAAAAACCCTTATCTTATGTTCTTGGAAACAAAAATTACAGTCAGTTTAATATTAATAAGGCTTATTATTTTCTGTTTTCACAAATCTTCACTAAAAAACAACCTGATTTTTTAAAAAGACCAGATCAGTTTAAACTTCACCCAACTTTATGTCCCCACACGTGATATATCTTTTCTGCGTGCCTTGTGATCTGATTTGCCTGACGGACATATTCACAAATAAACTGAGATTTCACACATAGCATGTTGCCATATTTCCCATATTTCATTGCTAAAGTGTTACAGAGACTCCACCTGTTCTGAAGCACACAGAGTATCTCAAGTCTTTTTTTTGTCGTTTAGCCACATAAATAAGAAAAAAGCAGAAGTCATTTTCATATGCAGACACACAGACACATAGAAGTTGCAGAAGCTGTTAACGTGTTTTAGATGCTGACTGATTTCATTAATAAACAGTACAAACAGATTGCCAGCATTGATCTCTCGCAGTGGAGGTACATTTTGCATCTAAATGATAAAAGAAAAATCCTTATTGATAGAAGAATATTTCCCAAGGACATAAGTTACATTGTCAATGTAAGATGCTCTATGAAACTGGGCATTGATTCACAATCTTTAATTCTTACTTGATGTATAAAAAGCTCATGTATAAAGTCATGTATATATGGAATACATTTCCTGGAAATAGCGCCACGATTTTAAAAAGAATTCAGAGCAGTGTTCATCTGAAAATAATCATAATGAACAGATTTCCTTTATGTGATTATATTAGTATAACCTTAGTTTCTCAGTGGTCAAGTTTACATCGAAATGTAATGTAAATTTTAGTTACATTTCCAGAAAATCTGCTAATGAATGCATGCTTCCATCCAAAAGGAGTTGAGTGCATCGAGATAAGCAGTTAGAGGCACCAATTCTCCAGCTGGGTGCCATTAAACCATTGCAGAGGAAAAGGCCACAACGAGATGACGCAATTAAAAGAGCGCCGGTCAAACCTTAAACGAATGAAAACAGTGCGGAAAACAGGATGAAAATGTGGCATTTCTGTTTGTTTCATGTGTCAATTTGAGGAACGTCACAGTCTCCTCATCGCTCCGCACAGATCCGATGTTTTGTCTGCCACTATTTTTAGTCTCTCCAGTGGAGGCTTCAGTGGACGTTTAAGTCACATGCTTCGTGTACGGCATGGTTTATTCACTAAGTCTGTTTCCATTGCACTTTGTCGCATTTTGTTTTTATCAATACACCAACTTTTCCACCTCATCCATGTGTAAAAGCTTTTCAACTTGTTATCGAATTTCCAGCATTTCCACTCGTGGTTTTTCATGTGCGAACTGAAAATGTGCACAAAAACTGGATGGAAATACGTTTATTGACTGTAAATTGGTTTTACGGTTAACAGTTTTTCGTGTCTTTACATTTTGCACTGTACAGTATGTGTGTGATGTTTGTGAACTGGTTTTTATGTGTTTTTACCAGTGTCCTCTTTGGGTTGTTACTGCAGGAATAGTTGAGTAACAACTAATAGGGATCCTTAATAAACTCAATAATCTCCAGTAAATTTTACAGAAACAGAGATTTGATTCCAAATGAGACAAATTAATCCCCAAAAAAGGTGCCGTCCTCTGAAATGCAGTTTAATAAGCATGACTACACAAATTCATAGTCAGAAGTTTCATGTTTTGAAAATGATTTGAACTCAGTGGTGTTTAATCTTTTTTCCTGTGTGATTTCTTTTTTCCACAGATGGCGTCCTGGACCTCTCCACCAAGAAGAACCACAGTGCAGGCAGCCACAAAACCTTCCCTGGCTCCTCCCCTGTGCCTGGGGTCAAAGGGTAAGACAACAGGATTAGTCCAACTGGCCTGTGTTAGCAGAGCAGCGCAGTCATGTGCCTAAAAAAAACACTGGAGAGGTTAAAGCCGTCACTGCTGTTGTGTTTCTGCACTGAACTTCCCGCTTGTCAGTCTAACACTAAATGCTGTGTGGAGGCCTGAGGTGATAATGTCACGCTCTGATTCAGACTCTGATCGGTTTCCAGATGCCAAACCGCAGTCAAGTTTCTTGTTTTTAGCCAACAGTGATTGATTTCGCAAGCAGATGACAACCATCACAGACAGATTTTATGAGCTGTAGTTATCTGACTCTGTCTCATTAGCCTTGTTTGCCAGATTACTTAATACTAAATGTCACCAATAACTGGTGGATAGTGAGCAATCGCTGAAATGTTAATATACTGTATCAAATATATAGATTCTTTTAGCTTATCAAATTAATAGCTCTCATCAGATTTCGTTGTGACTTGACTAACTTGACATATATACTCTTGTGTGGCTACAACATATTCATACATACTGTACACACATAAAAAATTAAGCATGATAATGTCAATCTTCTTCCATTAAACAAGGTGTTCAAGTCTGTGACATTCTCACATCACATGAATGCATCACAGCAAACATCGAATTTCAGCACAACCACACAGCAGCTTGCAAAAGACCTCAAATCAAATGTGGTAGATAGGAGAAAGCATGCAAAAGCACCAGTGAGCTCCTGGAACATTTTCATAAAAGATGCATGAAGTAAAGATGAGCAAAACAGTGAATCCACTGCTGTGTAGCGGAACCACAGGGCGCGAGTTAAACCACCAAACAGACGGACGATGCGCTACATTAGTAAGCATTCTGTTCACCTCTGCTCATGCCTGACTGAAAAATGCAATATGTCTCTCCAACCATGGATATTGGTTCATATAATGTAGTTGTAACCTGAAAAGACACAAAAGCTGTTCCAGATATTCGCGTTTAGTGGCCATGCAGCTCTTCCCCAGTAGATACTGTGTTTTCTTTTCTGTGGATTTTATGTTAATGAAGTTTGATTCTCTGCAAGTGTTTATTCCAAACTACTAAAAGTGTAAAACCTTTTGAACCTGTCAGCGTTACACTTTTTTAAACTTTGCATGGGTTTAATCACAACTGTGTTATAACAGTTAGTGAAACAATGTAAACCAATAAACAATAGTCAGACATTCTATATGATAGTTTCAAGATGTCAAACCTTTCATCTAAAATGTCAAATGTCATCTCCATGTGTTGTTGGGTTAGTAGGCTGTTCTGTTTGCTTTCCACATGCTGTAACACGTCCTTGCTGTACTGTGTTTTCATTTCTGGCGAGATTTAGCTGGGTCAGTGTCTTCTGGTAGATTTCAACTGTAGCCTTCCTCCCGAACCTGATTGTGCAGTAATTATCATGCTGTTTCCTTGGTAGGCTTGGCTATTCAAACAAAAAAGAGAAAACTTTCAGAAGTCGCAGAAAGGTTAGAAACAACCTGTTGGTAGTTGGAGTGTTGACTTAAAGACAATCGACTTCGTGGGAACAGCAAAGCGATGCGCTGCAGGTCTTGAAAGAGCCGTGCCCTTGCTCGGTCTCTCTACATTTTGGGGGCGTATACTTCGATAACCTCGTGGTCGTCCTCGAGCGAGTGCTGCCAACGCCTCCCACCTTTCATCTCTTATTGGTTATTGGTTACGCTCAGCTGATCGATATCTGAGCTACCATAAATCCCATGGCAAGGCTGTACGTACTTGTGTACAGGTATTTATAATTCAGACCCCTCCCTCGTCCACCTCCCTCACCCCGGAGTGTGAGTTCAGTGGCAATGTGTGTCAAACACATGATGGAGGCTTTGACTGCTTTTCTCTTTTTGTCTCCATGTCAGTGCCTTTATTGACAGTCCTCAGCGTTGCAGCCCGATCATTTATTGATGAACATGTATTCTGCCTCGAAGTCATGTTTGAATCAGTAGCCATCATACGCGGTTCTTGCATCAAGAGGGAATAAACAATCGACACTTATCGCGGTTCCCATTTCCAGGAATACTTTTGATCTGTAGGTCAAAGATGGATTAGTGGAGGTTCGATACACAGAGCAGCCCCAAACGAGGCTGCAGCGGTGGAGGATGTGGGCATAGAAAACCTGCGCCCACCACGTGGGCAGCATCTCTTTGATCGAGCAGTGAATACACCTCCAATTGCTTTCGGAACTGAGATTTGAGAAGTTTCGTATTGACATTACAGTTAACGCGAGTCCCAAGCGGCCACCACATGATTGGTTCTTCGTGGTGAAAGCTAGTGCTGCCTAGATACAAAGCTACCAAACAAAGCCAGTGTTTACCACACTAGTTTTGGATTGAAACAAACAGAAAGAAAACTACCAATGGAGCAACAGCAGCTACAAATTAAATTAAAGGAATTAAAGGAAATCACCTTACTAAGACACTTTATGTTGGGTTTTCCTTTAATTTGTCACCTGTCTGTATTTTCAGTTATGGATCTAACATCTAACCAGGGGCTTTAAAGGATATTTCTGGTGTATTACACTCTGGGTCTCATGGTTATGGTTTTGGCCTGTTGTAAACATCACAGTTTAAAGACCTTTCTGGTTGAACGTCTACCTACTGTATTTGCCGTATTTGTGAGCACACAAATTTCCTGTGCAACGAGGGATTATTATAGACATTTCGGATGTGTTCAATTTCGGTTTTACCACCAAAAAAATGGCTTAGATCTCTGGCTAAACTGCTTGTTTACAGACTGTTTAATCGCCTGTGTTTGCTGCTGCCTTGGACCTTGTTGTTGCGATCCAACCATGTTCCCAGTCTCAGCAATTACATTAGTGAGAAGTGTTATTACAACTGATAGAAATGATGGCCAAAAGTATGAAAGACCCAAGTTGTAATAAACCCGATGAAACATTTGCTGCTGAAACAGGGAAATTACACAGTGAATGATAATTCTGAACTGTTAGGGCATTGAATATGCTGTATCAGTTAAGGAGGTTTCGAAAAAGTGAGAGATGAGTGAGATTTCTTAAAAAACTGTGATATTTTACTGGTTGGCATGTTGGTTTTCACCAAGTCCAGCAGACTGAGGTCACCCTTAGCGATTCAGTGTTCCCAGGAATTGACAGTTTCACTGGAAAATGAATTCTCCATTTAATGGAGTCAGTGTAGACAGACGTTTGAGAGACGGTGATTTCTCAGACTCAGAAATGTGAAGCAAACTCTTATACTCAGCAACACCTTTCTACAGACATGCAAGCTTTCTTTTTTTATTCTAACACAACAAGATATTGCCTGCTGACATTCTCCACAAGCGAGGGCCCAGCGGGTAAACCTGGTGGTGAAGTATTTCCACAACAGGACTAAAAGCAAAATTAGAATCAGCACCTTAACCCCCTCAGGACTGATCTCTGTCTCCTGCCTGAGGGTCCTAAGGCCCCAAAGGCCCTAAAGGCCACAAGCCTCAGTGGGACCCTCTAATGATCAGGTCATGTATTATTAACTACAGCAGGAGGCGGAGGCTGTAGTTCCAACCCCACTAACACCAATTCATCATTGACTGTCAGACAATCCCAAAAGCACACACCAGGTTAGTGTGTGCATTACAGGTTACTGGGCTTTGATTTAAAAGAAATGTTAAATAAACTATGCACATTATGTCATTATTTAGATCTTTTACTGGGGTTTGTAATCAAAAGCATTACTGTAATTAATGGTTTTACTGCTGTTAAGTAGGTTGGTAACAAGGTATTAAGGAGCTACAAATCGAAAAAGAATTATTAGTTTTGGTTTAAGATGGTCTATATGTTGTTTTAGAGCATATTCCCCAAACAACAAGTTACAATACAATACAGTTATTCATTAAATCTCCTGAGGGCATAGAAATGAAATGTTTGAAATATACAAATTTAACTAAATGAAATCATCTGAGCCTCAGAACGCACACTGTTATTTAAGGAACACAGATCATACACCCAGATGCTGACACAATCTTTCAGTCCATCCCATTGGGGATCCCCTTCTATTATGTGTATTTTACTCCTTTTATTTCCACAAATGTAGGCTCACATTGCCACCATTACTGTCTGGCGCAGCCTCCCTGATGACTGTATGCTTACTGGAACAGAACGCTCTATTAAGAGTGTAAACTCCAAAGCCTCTCGTTAACCCTGTATTGTTTTCAACAAGCCCGAGACCGCCCACTGTGGTAATCTGTCTTAAAGCTCCCGCTGTGGACTCTCCACATCACACAGTCAGTCGCACTGTAGCTCACCAGAATAGGCCTCAAATGTAGAGATACAGTATTTCCCTCAAGTTTCTTCTCCCCCGTGCTCCCCCTACTTGACAAGCTATTTCCTGTTATTATTTTCCTATTATCAAGGGAGCATTTTTTTAAAGAGTCTTTCCACTGTTGCTATAGTTACTTAGCAGTAGGAACATTGGCTGCAGCAGTTCAAGTGGAGGCATTTTGCATAAGCATATGTTTCAGCAGCAGAGACAGTTTTCAGAAATTTGAAACACTGAAATGAGAGATGCTTGCAGACCAGTGCTTGTTGGCAAGAAGATACATACATGGGATAGGTTCGATTTTTTGGCCTTAAAAATCAAGCAATGTCCACTCGCAACCCCTTGTCAGAGGTTGCATATGTTATGTGAACAGTTCAATCAAGCGGTGATGTTGCCTTCTTAGATTATTTATTTTGGATTATATATTCAAGGGCCTGAAAAGTAAAAATTATCCAGTATTTCACAATAAAAATACAAAGATCAGTCTGAAAAAATAAGCATAATTTTATGTAGTGAAAAGTGTTTTTTCTTCCTCTTCTTTACATGATTAGCAGTTGGCTTTTTAAAGATTTTAATTAACTTAAAGTGGCAATAGACAAGTTTTTTGCTTTAAAGCTGCAGTCGGTAGGATTGAGAACAGAGTGGACATAGCTTGAAAATTTGAACAAGTACAACTTCCAGGTCCCTCCCCCTCCCTCTCCGCTGCACTCCAGCTCGTCTCCAAAGCCCCTCCCCGCAGAGTCGCTCGATCTAATTCTTTCTTTTTAGCTTGCTTTTCTTCATTGGTCTTCTTCTGTTTACTTGTCTTTGTCGTGTAAGCTGTGTAAGCGGTTGTTCGTTAGTTGTTTGTCCGCCATTGCGTCCGCTCACTGAAGATACGGCACTTGACGGAGTTAGCGCATGCGCAGGGGAGGGGGGCTGCCCACAGCATGTGCAGGAGCAGTGATTGACACTCTGTCAGACACTCCTCCTGGCTCCGATTGGTTGTTTTGATTCAGGCGGGGTGGATTTTTGTGGATTTTCTGAAAATATGTGTATCATGTCTATATATTCAGATTTGACTGAGTCATGAAATGTATAAACTCACACTTTTTCTCCTACTCCCCCCTCCACCCTGACGCCAACCCCGGCTGTAGTTAACTTGTTTGCGCGAAGCAATACTCGAACTATGTTATTACTCACTATAAAATTATGACAGTTTCACTTTACCTCTTCAGTAACATTCTTCTTTCTTCTCTCTTATTTCCAAAGTGGTGTCGATCATTTTTTTCACGGAAACAAATGCAGTGTGTCCTGTGCTGTCGGTAGTTGCTAGGCTCTGAGGAAAACAGAGATTGATCCGGTTGTCTTTGTCGTATATCTTGTACGTCTTATTTTCTTTTCTTTTTTTTATTGCTATGGACCCTCTTGTGAGTCTAAAATAAAGTTGAAATGAAATTGAATTGTCTGTGCAACAGCAGCACCAACAATAATACCACTAGGAAACACTGGGGGGGTTTGAAAAGTTGTCTATTGCCAATTTAATTCAAAAACATGTATTATGTGCTAAGGTACAAACTGCAAACAGAGCACAAACAACACATTACTATTGCCTAGTGTCAGGAATCTACAATTGTTGTTGAATGACTGATTTTGGT
>NTHP01000140.1:1127092-1146945 GCA_003416845.1 Oplegnathus fasciatus | reverse complement strand
TGGCTGGCAGTCATATTTACAACAACAACAATGTGTATCTGAAAATTTGGCTAAATCTTTAGTTTCCAAAACCCTTGTGTGGTCTTGGCTCAACCAGAAAGTATAAGTGGGATAAAACCATGATGATTGCTTCTCGTGTTGTGTCCTTGCTTTCAAGCCTCTCCCCTTAAGTCTCTACGTGTTGTTACATTATTGATTCGCTTAACAGACACTGCAGTTACATATTATGGTATTAATCAGAGTGAAGACAAGATTGCCAATACAAAGGAAAATTTTCAAAAATGAGAGCTGTGCTAATAATCAATATTTGATGCTTTTCGATGCCATGTGAATTGTGCATTTATGTGTATAATGCATTTGAGTTACATAAACAGTATTTGTTGAGACTTAATTATGATATCAAAGATTAAAACATAATGACAATTACAGAGTCACTGCAAACAACTAATTGATGTTTAATAATGAAGGGCTGATAGAAACGACTTGTTTGTAACTGTTTTGTCAACTTGTAAGCATATTAATGTTCTTCTTATATAAAAAAGAGACTGATGTGCAAGACATTTCTGAGATTTAATAGGTTTTGCTAAGAATCAGAATCAGCTTTATTGGCCTGGTGTACACATACAAGAAAAATGTATGGCAATACAAGGAAATGCTCTCAATTTACTTACACGCAGTTCCAAGAACAATTTCCAGGAAAATAGATATAGACCTACAGCTAAAAACAAGGACAACAAACTGAACAAAGACAGGTAAACACAGAATTATTATACAAGTGGGTGAAAAAAATAGACTTGTATATAAATAGCAACTATCGACAACTACATACAATGTCCATAGCAGGTCTTTATGGGCATTTATAGTTTTATTTATTCACTGGATGTACAGTAAAACGTCAATTCACGCAAGTCACAAAATACTGTATTTTCCTATTTTCCCTGAGTGGTACTCATGTAAATTGTTTTCATTGAGGAACAAAAAATAGTATGTAGACAATGAAATCTGTTGACAGTGAGGTCTGTGTTTTATCTCGCAAAAGACGCTGCTGTTGAGTTTCTCAACATGTAATTTATTAGTGGTTTTGTTGTTTTGATTTGGGTGAAGAGACACTCTAAATAATGATTTGGTAACTTTTCTCCCTATATATGGGATGGTAAAAAATAAAAAGTCCAATGATTAATAATTTAATTCTGAGCAACACATTCCAGACTATAATCTTAAATTAGAAAATGCAGTACGCATCAAACCCTGGTCTCAAGAATGAGTTTTGGGATCCCTGACACTGTTCCTAAATTGTCTTCCTTTCTTTCTCCATTCAGACGTTCCCTCAAAGTGGAAGAGACCCTGCCAGAGGTGGATGAGGAAGATGGCCTGCTGCAGAGAAGCTTGCAGGACGGAGTGAGGGAGAACTATGTCAACTCCAACTCCTTCAAGCCCCCATTGGCCCGCTCGCTGCGTATTAAGGAAGAGCTCCTCAGCCAGAAGCACCGCCTCCTGAGCCAGCCTGCTGCTCTTTCATTGGCTAATCTAGAGTCGGCCGGCTTGCTCAATCATGGGCAGTCCCACTCCTTGCTTGGCCAGAAGGGATCTTCCTCTTTCTGGGGAAGCAAGGCCCACCTCGACAGCCTGCTGAAGCTGAAGCAGGCCAGTGGGGCTCTGAGTGGGGCACTCAGCGACCTCAAAGACCTGCCTACATTCCTGGAGAATCACCATCACAACCACCACGGAGCCTTCTCCTTCAAGAGTTCCCTCCATCACCACCACCACAATCAGGTCTCCAAGGCCCAACACCACCACAATGAGGGCAAGAGAGACCAGGGCCACTCGCCTCCTGTCGACCTAAAGATCCCCCAAGTTCGGGGCATGGATCTCTCCTGGGACTCCCATGCTTCTGAGCTGTACGGCTATGGCGCCATGGGGGTTGGGGGTGGTGGCCATGGGGAGAACACCCTGAGCCGGAAGTTGAGAGCCATCCTGCCCAAGCAGAACCGCCGGGGAGGAAGCCTTGGAAGCCTGCTGGATGGAGCAGCTGACTACTGGAGCTCCGACTTGGACCACTCCAGTTCCGGACCAGCATACTCCACCTCCGACGTGGAAGGGGACCCAAACTCCAAGCAGCCGAGGAAGAAGAGGGGCCGTTATCGCCAGTACAACAGCGAGATCCTGGAGGAGGCCATAGCAGTAGTGATGAGCGGGAAGATGAGCGTGTCCAAGGCTCAGAACATGTATGGGATCCCGCACAGCACCTTGGAGTACAAGGTCAAGGAGCGCATGGGAACCCTGAAGAACCCCCCAAAGAAGAAGCTCAAGCTGATGATGAAGATGGAAGCAGGAGGCCAGGATTTTCCTGCCGAGTCAGAGAACACGCCCACCGCAACCCCACGAGACGACGGCCAGCCGCTGGCAGCTGCTGAGCTCAAGGACAATGTAAAAGAAGAGATTGATGACAATTTCAAACCAATCGACTAAACGACTTACACATGTAAACCTCAGTCAAATGACTAAAGTAATTTAAAAACGGATGGGGCTTTATTTGTGCCAATTTACTTTGCAGTATCTGGGTGAGCACAAACGCAGGGATAATGTGAGGAGGATTCTTAAAACAAACTGGAGATAAACAACTAATCGGATGGTTTTTAACAAGCGTCGCTTAAGCGGTGCTGTATGAGCATTTGTTTAGCTTTTATATCCAGGGGCTTAACAAATGCAGCTAAAGACATTAGTTAAATGACAATTAATGAAATTTCCATAAGCATGCTGATAATCCCCAGCCCAAAAACCCACTCCCCCTCTTTTCTGAACTTGATACACTGAACCGTTGCTGCTTATAAATGCAGTTTGGGCTTTGGACCATTCCAATTTGGGGGGAAAATGAGTGGAAGGTTGAAAATTAACTCCTTAAAAAACTGACAAATTAGTCCCTTTATTACTCCCCTCTCTCATGGAGTACTAGCTGAAAATTGGTAAGTGAACTGTCTATTATACTTAAAGCCAACTGTAAGGTTTAATCATACCATTGATATTCCTCACCAGGGTTCTGAATCAAAACCCATTCTCTTATTGCCAGGTAGCCATGATGCTTTAACTGCAAACCTTTTCTTTCCTCCTATTCTGCTCATCTCTGTGCGGACGAAAGCAACATTAACCCGTCCTTTTTGAATGAGAAAAGACACACAAAAGTCATTCAGGGATGCATGTTTGTGAGTTTCGTGGACACTACTGACTTCTATAATCGACATCTTTTCCTCTATCTTTATCTTTTCATTTAATTAGTTTTGCTTTCTTTTGCACTACACTTTGGGTCTGGCGCTTACAGACCAGGTTACCTCGGCATTGTTGCCCTTGCATCATGCACTTATTATGGTCTGTCTCCGAAGCCCAGTCGCAACCTCACAACGGGTCAGAGGTGCACATCGCCTGCGTACGCTGATCCATAATCAGATCCCAGGAAGCTCTAAAACCCTCTTTTTTGCCAAGGGACAAGTTGAGGGGTAATCTGATTATGGATCAGCTGTTTTTAAGGTGAAATGCTACCTCATAGGCCTCCATCAGTGTCTCACTGCTGATCCTGGAATGCCGGAGCCGCCTTCAAGTTGCCCTCCAAATGGTGACCAAAGTGAGCTCATCCCCTCATGGAGATCTTTATTGGATGAAGGCCTTTTAGGATCAGAATGTGAAACTCTGCTGCTGTCCAGTTGTTTATCTAGCTCCTATACAAGGATTTAGCTAGCCTTAGCTAATTAAGTTTAGCTAGTCTAAGCTAACAACAACAACAACAACAACAACAACACATTGCTGATGTTTTTTTTTTCCTTTTCTAATCAAACTAAGCAGAATCAGCTTAGCTGATGAGTTTTAAAAGAAATTATTCTCCCTCAAACTTCAAAGACAGTTTTAAAGGCAGTTTACTACAACAATGTGCATTTATAGAGGGGTGTTCATTTTGGGAAGGTGGGTGGGCAATATGCAGTGGGGAGGGGTAGTTGATAGAGGTGAAGGAAAGGCAGATTTAATATATTATAAATTATTATGACTGATGATGTAAAAGCCAATCCGTGATTCTGGATGATTTCTTTTCTCCTCATTTTTAACTCAGGGTAACTGAGACAGATGATGTGGGTTTCAAATATGGTAATTTCCTGTTGGACCTATAGTAGACAGAGGGGAAGACAAGACTCGCCTCTCACTAATGCTTTGTCTGCAGGAGGGGCCATGTGAGTGAATATGGCAGCGCCATAGCAGATAGACCTGCTAATGAATCATGAAAAAGAACAGAAAACACTGACGTTGGGATAGGGGATCGAACTTATGGCGTTAACTTCTAAAATAGCACTTTTCAAAAGTACGAGAAAAACAAGAGAGAAAGAAAGCTGTTTGAGGTTATGCATGTAGTGTAGCTCTTCTCTGGGGGATATGGAGCAGGGAGCGATGAGGAGGGCAGAGAGACGGAAGAAAAAAGCTTTAGTGTGTGAAGACTTTCAGAAAGCTGCAGCTTGGACCCAAACTACTCTTTTTTTTCCTCTCGATTACCTCCACGATTAAAAGAAAAAAGAAAAAAAAAGAAGAAAAAAATGGTCGACAGCTTGAACAAGTTGAGTTTTGTGTAGTGTTGTCTCGTCGTTTTCCCTCCCCTCGCTGCTGAAGCACCAGGGATAGAAAAACATCATATTTTACCAGGCGGGGGGAAAGAATATCCCTCAGAGGACACAGGTGGAAAGAAAAAAAAAAATGCTCTTTTGGTATTTTCCATCAGGAAAAGATTGAAGGAGATGACAAAAGCTTTTTGGTTGTTATGTTTTTGTTGCTCTGTGGTAAATGTTGCTCTTCGTTCCTAACACTGCCTGGTGCTCACCCAGTCTGTGAGATTTTTAACATGAGAATTGTACTTCTCTGTTCAGATGAAATGATGATGATGATTCACTCCTTTTGAAATGTATTGTACATTTTATTTATTTGATTTGTTTTTTTCTTTGATTATTCTCTTTAAAATGGCATGCACCACCTTTTTGGCTGATTTTGGGGTCGGGCCAATTGAATATATTATGTTGAAAGGATTTCAACACAATTAATCCTGAGCGAGAGATGCTTAAACTCATGCTAATTTATGAATTAATCACAATCGAATTAGAATTAGAATAATTTAATACCTGTTGCATACAATCTTAATTTGCCCCTCTGTGATTATTGGTTATCCACCTTAAGTTTGTAGCTCCCTTGGCTTGATTGACAGGTATGCATGGCCAATGGGAAAAGCTCTAGAAAAGACCCCTGGAACAACAGTATTTCCGGGGGTCGTCATGCATGAAATGCGTCCAACACTTTGTCAATGCTGAGCATTTGAAGTGTCTAAAAGGTTGTTGTACGCGTCGAGTTGGACCAAGCGAAGGACAATGCACTGATCTGATAGTTAAAACAGGATCGAAGCCCCACTGTTGATAGTAAAGCACTTCTTATGAACACGCCTCTGATGAAAGGCATGATAGCCCCTCACTTAGCTAGCTGTGAATACAGTTTGACAAAAAGCAACTTACAGAACAAAACAAACTCATGGCACTCTGCCTGTTAGCCTGTTTCATGTAATGCATGTAAAGCATGGATTGGTGCTACTGAAAAAAAGAATATATGTGTAGAAATAGTGTAATTGGCACTTGACGCACAGGTTTGCATGGATAAACTCCAACAGCACTTAGACTGAATTCCCCTGAGAGGGGCGATTCCTTGAGGGCCAAACTATCTCTGTGTATAATTTACACAAAACTCTAAATCCTTTACAAAAATGTTCTCTCTATCCTTTGAGAAATTCTTGACCCTTACTGTACATTTGGCTTTTGCTATAAATTTCCTTATAATACAAGTCCCATTTTCAGCCTGATCTTATCTACTGAGGTGCATGCCATTTAAGGTATATTTATTTCATTTCATTTGATTTTTCTTGATTTTTTTTTAAATTTTATTGTTTATAGTCATGTGGTTAACGGCTCCCCCTGTCCGAAAAAGTCCTCCTTCTTGCAACTGAGTCTCACTGCTGTTTTTAAAGAAACCTCATACTATATTATATACTTAAAAGAACAGTATATATCTATTTATATACATATATATTAACAAAAACTCACATGATGAATGTAGTGAACTGAAATGAATATCTCAAACTCAAAACAGAACAGTGATCTGCAAAAAAAAAGATGGCACTGTCAGTTCATTTTTAACAGACTGTTGTTTTTATTCTTTTGCTTTTAGTTTCACTTTACGCTGCTTGCATTGGAAACGCAGTCGTTTTCTGACGCGGGCGTGCGACAGTAGCCTTCAGTACTGTAAATGTCTCAGGATCGAGCCAATGGGATGGGCAGCAATATTTGTCAGTCGGAAAATGGCGCAGACTTAACTACCTGTACTAGATGTAATTTATAGACGTATATATACAGTATATAAACTATATGTCGACTTGGTCAGCAAGGACCAAGTGCTATACCTCAATCTCAGAATAATGACTCCTTTCCGTGCCTCGTACTTTTATGTATATCTTACTTGGGAGCCTGGCGAAGGGATAGCCGATACTCTGGGAAATATAGTATCCTCCGCTGTTTCTTTTCTTTTATTATCTGTTCGTTTTTCTTTTCTTTGTTTCCCCTCCCTCTTGCGAAGGGAGGAGAGAGACGCTTCAAGTGTCTGACTGACCAATATTTGCCACCCTACCTCTTTTCAGGTGTTTTTTCGCAACAACAAAACCTTATAGAAGTATATAATGAGCAACAGATTGAGAAAAAGAAAGACCCACAGGGATTATACAACTATCCCTGTTCTTAGCGCTGGATGGGGTTGGTATGGGAGGGCTGCAAACCTCTCATTTCTCCCTCTAAAAGTCAAAACATTTTGGGATTCAGTCATCTGGTTTCACCCTGGAGGCGATAAGTCAGGTCGGCCCCACCCTGGTCTGAGAAAGAACAAGGTGTTTTTGTTCACTGAGGTTTTGTTTTTTTGTTTTTTGGTTTATTGTATGTTTTAGGTGCAACATAACTCCAGGTTGAAACTTGACAGGGGGATTTTTATTTTTTTTGCGTTTTTTATTTCTCACACCCAGAGAAATCAGAGACCCAGAGGGGAGATTCGGGGACAGGTGGACAAGTTAACCTTCCTTTATCTGCTGTCTTGTAAAAGAAAAATATCCTATCCAAAATCTTTTACACTGCATTCCAAAAACACCCCACACACAGGAAAATGTACCTTTATATGATGAAAATGAAAAAAGCTATTTACTTATGAATATATGTATTTATTTTACTGTTTTTGCATCTTCAGGTAAGCCAATCGAGTTCTCTTTTGATTTTAAGGTTGGTTTTTATTTGATTTTATTTTTTTCTTCTGAGTGAAAGACAAAAACGTGCTAAAAGAAGAAAAAAATGTCGAACAGCAACTACTGTAACCTCACTTAGTAGACGCCACATGACGTGCCATTTTGTTTCAGGATGGTGTGTGATGCTGCGGGCTACCAGGAAAGAAAGACCCATAATGTACATGATTGCCATGCTCCTCTCTGCGTAGAGGTTTCTTCTGTTTCTTTTTGTGTCACGCTGCATATCTGGTTGTCATTTATACCTCAGGTCCGACCACTTCAAAGCAGCTGATTGTACATTAGAAACACACACACACAAAGAAGAATCAGGATTTTTAGTACGGCTCGTTTCCAGATTTTTAGATGTAACTGACAGAAGCAGTTTTTGAATAATTGTCGTTTTTTGTCGTCGTCGTTCGTACTGTTGTTATTCTGATGACATCTTCTTTTCCTTTCTGTTTTCTTATAAAAAAGAAAAGACAAATTCTTTAAAAGCCAGAAGCCAGGTTTCTGTGAATACAATGCTGTATTCTCTCTAGCACATACAGCCGTGGAAGAGCAGAACGCACACACACAGAGAGAGACATGACGCACCTAGAGCAACAAACACTCTCCCTCCTCATCAGGTAGCCACACTTTGTGTGGGCGGGTTATATGTATAATTATGAAGCTGGGAGTCTGCCGTTTCTCTTTTAGAAGCAGGTGGGTGTGTTTTGTCCACAGCCTGCAGAACATCAGCCCTGCTGGCTGATTTTGATCTGGCACACCGGGACACTGCAGGCACTGCCTCTGTGAAAATCACTTTATTTTGATTCTTGCTTTCAACAAAGACTTCTTTTCTTCCTTGTTTTTGTAAATCAACTTACCAATCTTTTTGTTAAAGGAAAAATCCTCCCTACAGTTGTTATGTTCTATTTGACCAGTCTGAATTTAAATTTAATGTTTCTCTTTTCCTTCTTTTCCTGCCGTGTCTACTTCTGCCATCAGTGACTGCCCACTGTTTTCAGTGTTAACAGTTTACTGTGAAGGCAGCCATGTCTGTTTTATTTTCTAGTTTGAAGAATGAAATCCCACATTCCAACCTGAGATCAAACACAGGATAAAAACATTTTCCAGTCAAGAAAAAGAGAGCGTTGCTCCCGTGTTGTGTCTTGTGGCTGCACTGCATGCTGGTCCATCAATTTGCTGTGGCTTTAGAAATTGGATTCTCCACCTAAAGACACTACAAGCTAACAAATAGATGCAGGAATGCAAAGAATATTACCAGTAGCTATATATTTTGGGTCAGGTTCCCAGTCCAGAGTCTTGGACTAAAGTTGTTTTTCAGTGAATAGTCCAGGACTAGGGTTACATCCCCATCTGAGAAACTGCCTGGTGTAATTTTGGGTGGATTTTTCCTTTAACAACATATCCAAGAAGACTGTCCCTCTCTTGCAACAAGATCTATCCTACTTAGAGTGCAGTTTTAAAAAATAATAATCAGCCCATCGACTGACAGCTACAATTCTCCTTGTGTGTTGTAAGCTTCGCCATGCTGTTTTTCCCCCCAGACATTTGTCAAAGCGACGCTAACAGATCTGTTAAAATGCATCTCCTCTGTCGTGGAGTGCGATGCCAAGTGTTGTAAATGTCAAAGCATTTGTGAAGATGTGACAAGCAGTCACTCAGTAGCAGTCTGGATTCGAAAGCAGAGCTGAGTGCAGATCTTGAAGGCCAGACACGCCTCTGGAATGATGCTGACCTGCAGCAATCAACACAACAGACACCTTCACTCCCTTCCGTTATAATTTATCAAAGAAATTTGGCAGGAGTTTGATGGTGTGGAGGAAATTCGAAGAAAATGCAAATTCTTTCTGATCTTTCACAAAATGCGGTGCTTTGAAAATACGAAAACCAACACATTCACAGCCAGATTTTGACTATTTGTATGGGGCTGAATGTGTTTTCAAACCGCATTCTTCAGTTGCTAACTGCAGCCTGGTCTCGCTCCTTTGACATTATTCAAAACTGTTGATTTCCAAATTCCCATCTCGGCTCAATAATCTTCTACCACACTTAACTTCTTTCTCACATTCAATCTGATGGTGCCGCTGGGAATAAGTGATTACATATTTGTTGTTCTTCAATCAGTGGAAACAAGAGTGCCTTTTGAAGACTCTAATCACAATCTAAAATCTAATCGTTAAGGGTTGGTTTCTTAATCAACAATAATCTAACCACCTGAGTGAAATCACGGAGCGGTTGCTTCAAGAACAACATTCTTCTGTCGAAGCAAAATGTCATGTGAGATTCAGGTCAAATTTGTCGGCTTAAATTCCCAGCCCCCTCTGTGATTATGTTGCACTGTGAAAGGCTCGCAGGCAGACATTTTCTCACACTGGCAGTTCTCGCCTCCGACGAGCCCGCAATGCTGGCATGCGTCTCACCCCTCCGCCTCGTCAGAAAGCCTCCTTACAGATGGCAGACAGACAGACCGTCAGATAGACATGGCGGTCTGAGGAGGTGGATGGGAGTGCGAGGATGAAATCTAAGAGAAGTACAGAAGAATAAAGGCCAGCTGAAGGTCGCCATCCCCACCCCCAAGCCACAGTTAAACAACAGGCTTTTAATGGAGCGTTGCTGAAATTCACCTCACAAACGAGCGTTACTTGGGCACATTGCGTCTTCGATAAAAAGGTGCCGCGGTTGATCTGAAACTCCACTTCGAGAGAGAGGGGGATTATTAGGGACAAAATATCAGACCCGTGCAGATTGAAAAGGAAATTTAGAAAATAAAAGCCAGGGCTGTGTGAAGGAAATCTGGTCAAAATGCTCTGTGATAGAGTACATTTCATGAGGTGCCCTTGTGTGTTGCCATGACAATCTTGCAGCATTGTTCCCATGTGGAGGTGTGTCTGGCCCTTTAGAGCCACCTACATGGACCAGCTGGTCTCTGTTGCTCTGAACTCAAATCCAGCTCTGCTAACACTGGTTCATCTCCTGCATTCGCACACAAGCATGGAGGTTTTGGGTTGAGGTTGGAGAATTTAGTAGAACTGATGCCATCTTGTTGCAAACAATACCAGTCGTAATGCGTAGGTGCTGCTTTTAGAGTTGATTCTTCTGGCTTTGTCCAGTGCATTTTCAAAGGAAATGCTATTGACAGAAGACAATATTTTGAATACAAAATCTTTGTCCAACACTGGAGAACAAATATTTACCACAGATTGTCTGTTATCCACTTCTCATATCCTCTTTCCCTTTCCAGCAATTTTTTTTACAAGACTCCTTCTTAGTCTTGTTCTCATTTGTATCCATGTGAGAGCATCTACGAGCATGTATTTGTCCTTCTCTTTGCTTGTCTCTGAGATGCTCGCTGTTGTTTCTGTTACCTCAGTCTGTCACGAGGACATGCCGTGGGTGTCAACTGCTTCAGAAGTCAGTCAGTTACACAAAGTTGGTTTGAAAACTAAAGCATAGTCGGTTGTTGCCAGTGAAGTACCATTACAAGCATTTCATAGCATTTCTAGGCTTTATAAACTTTTGAGGGCAGGTGGACTGGTTTGGAAGGGTTTTGATGAAAGTTAAATGCCGCGAAGAGTTAGCTGGATGATTTGTCTGGCCTTCCACTGGCAGTGTCCTCTTATTGTTTGCTGACCATTGCGATCTCCTCCTCGTGTTTTTCCTCTCAGATGTCAGATCTTGATTGTCCTGTCACTCAAAAGTGCGAAGTTTCTGGAGATGCACCGTGATGCTGCTGCACTGCCGTAGGTGGCTGGGTAGGGCCACGCATCCCCTTCCACACCTCAGTTAATGTTGTTTGATTTTATTGTCACTTTCTTTGATGAAAAGTCATAAACCCCTTCCCTTCCCCTTCGCCCCCTAACTATGTGTCAGCCTCTCAACATCCTTGGCCAGTGGAGCGTGAGCACCGTGGGGCTGACAAGGTCCTCGTTTATCCCAGGAGAGATGGGGTCTTCCTGGGCAGCCCCAGGTCCTTCACCACTCATCAGGCCTTTTCAAAAACCTCACTGCCGCCTCTTGGGATTGTATACATGACCCAGAGGCCTCTGAACACGGTCTTTCCTCTACCTTTCTTTTTCTTTCTCTTTTATCTTTTCACAGAGGCTTTGCCATGCTCTCCTCTGATGAGGAACTGATTTAGATTTTTTAAGACAGGGCTTGAGGTTCTTTCAGCAACAAGGGTGGTCATTATCCTCTGCAATATTGAGAACTGTTTCTAGAAAAAAACACACAATGTACTACATACATACATAGTATGTTTGGCAGTCAGTTAATATTTCAGCCTTGGTGAAAATTTCATGAACTCTCTCCACAAAAGTGACTCAATATTTTAAAGGTTTCGCCGTTAGTGTCGTATGATGTCTCTGATCTCTTGTTTTGATGTTTCAGGTTAACAGGCTCGGGCTTGACTTTTACTTTCTGTGTTTAAAAACAGAAAAACAAGAAAAAAAATCAGCTAATGAGCGAGGTTGTGTTTTGTTGAAATTGCCAGTGCATTGCTGTGATCCTCTTGTAGCTTCTTTTTGCCGTTTTTCAAGTTATGACGTCTTCTGCATTTGAACTTTGGTGTCTTTGACGACCATGTACCTTTCTCTGTTACCAATCAGTTGTGAAGTCTACGCTACATGCAGATAACCACACCAGCCAGTGTATTTATAGTCGAGCTGAGGAGCAACACTGGCTCATGAGCACGATCGATAGTCAGGTCAGACAGACCGGCACTCGGTGAGCGGATATCGGAGTTCAGTCCTCAGCCAGGAAGTTTGGCAGTACAGAAGATTAAATGTCGTGCAGATGATTCCCACTGCCAAAACAGAAACTATTCAGAAACTCTTGTGGAACACCTCAAACTCATCTGGCTGAAGTTGACTCATGAAAGCCAGAACATCACTTAAAAGGGTCTTTGAAAAGCCTTTTTTATTATTTTTGACTGATTCTGTACGTTATTTTCAGCCAAATACTTTTTCAGTGCTTTATAAACAGCAAGGATTGTAAATATGAATAACTCTTAGCAGGGGAGGCTCATGCGGAGCTCACTTAACGGTCCACCTCGTTGGTCCTCTGGAGATCTAACTTACAAGACTTGGACTGTTGCCTTCCCAAATGTCAAAATGAAGGGACAGCTGCTCGTAAAAACAGAAAAACGAGCGCTTTGACTGAATCTGCGTTTGGGAAAGTAACGCCGAGTGTTCTTTCTTTCAGTCTATGATAATGTTTTCCATCTTGGTGTTTCTTGGTGTGCAAAAATGTAAAGAAGAAGAAAAAAAAACTTACAACACAGAATACCTCAGAAAAGAAATCCATGTAACCTTGACAACCTCCACATATTGTCCGATCCTGTCCATCAACACTCATCTCCTGGGCACTTTCATCTCCTGTCCTCTGTCTTTGTTTTCCCCTCTCGCTTCTTTTGCCATGCAGTGCGTAGCGCCCAGTGGAGGTTCCATAGCTTTTTATAACGCTTTGGTTTCACATCCTCATGTGTTCTGTCTTTTTATTTGTGAACATTCTTGGTCTCAGACCTTTCGCAGCCCACCTTGCGTTCCTCAGTTAAAGACGGAAAGGAGGTTACGTCGCAATTTCCAAACAGCTCAGAGAGATCCATGGAAGAGACTCAGAATCCCTGCAAAAGATGGGGTTTCATCAAAACAAAAAATCCTCCTGTCTTTCGATTTTAAAAGTGGGTTTGCTGAAAGAATGAAGGCCAATATGTGGAACACTTGAAAACCACACAGTCCCCACGTTGTTCCTTTTGCATACCTCTTTATCTACTTATCTACTCTTTATCGTTGTTAAAACTGAATGTAAAAAAAACACAAACACAACTAACCTCTAATTTAACTATACATATTTAAGAATAAGAAATACTCTATATGTGCACATAGATATACCTATACAAGCCCAACACAGACACAAACACAAATGCATATGTATATACAAATCTCTAATGTCATATACTTTTATCTTGAAAAGGAAGAGGATGAGCCTTTTCCATTAATGATTCAGGGAAACAATACAGAAGTCCAGTGCAGTACGTTAGGTAAAATCAGTCCCACTCTGTTGCTTTTGGTGTTCGTTTTCTTACTCTGTTCTTGCTTGTTATTTCCCCATGATGTAGCATAGGGCAAAGGGGCAGGGCGACTTGAGTTTTTTTGTTAACAGAAGAAGAAGTAGTGGAACTAGGATCTAGTGTAGTTGTAGTCTTTTCAAGCCTGATTCTGTGAAAGCGGGGGGTGGGTGGGNGCGGGATGGGTTTTTTCTGAAGCGGACACTGTAAAGACAGTATATTTATGATGATGGGCTGAAGGGTTGGGAGGGCGGGGGGAGGGGGTCTTCTGGACAGTTGTATATAGAACTGCTTTACCCATCAATCCTTGCCTGTCTTTTTCACAGGTGAGGTGGAACTGTATATTGAAGGCACTGAGGAGCAACGGTTTGTGTGTTTTTATGTCTAGAAAAGTAAAGACTGTTTTACATGAAGGAAGTGGTGGTGGGGGGGGGTGATGATCCTGTTCAGGGTCTTTACAGAACCCAACAGACAGTGAAGTCGTTAGAAAATGCATCTCCCTCAAGCTTTGCTGGGAGCGACGGACGGTTTCGTGAACGTTGACCCTCTCGATATTTTTGCATGCTGGTGTACATACCCCTGTATCAGTCCTTTTGTTTGAAGAGGCTGGTTAATCCAAAAGCGCTTTTTTTGGATGTTGTCCGCAGGACAGATTCTGATGTTTTGAATATGAAATATTGCCCTTAAGAAAAAAATCCCTTTCCTGAGAAGAAGGAGCACCTAAGGTGTTTGTTTGTCACTGCAACAGCTTTCGTAGTGGTTTTTGGCTAAAGCTCTTTTGCAATCATTTTTTTCCTTGTGTAAAGTAACAAAAAAAGTGTGTATGGGTGTGAATCTGTGTGGCTGTGTAAGGAAATAATGTGAAAAGCTTGCTCTTTTTGATTTTCCTCAGTTGTTCTTTAACCATGTTTTAGCCTCAGAGCGTTTTTTTGAGAACATTAATCTACCTGTGCTCTTACTGTAACTCAATGGAACAATGTACAAGTTTGAAGAATTGCATCTCTGAACGAATGGCTGTCTGTAGAAAAAGATGCCTCTCTCTGGGGCCGTACAGACCCAAATTACATTACCCAGACACCCTCAGGGACCCTCGACAACACTGCTCTCACTCTTATTCAGGTACTTAATCTATACCGAGGCCTAGCAGTGATCAACCTTAACTATGGTTTATTTTCATTAGACTGTTCCTATGAAGACGAAAAGTACCGCCAAAATCTTACATGATCAGAAGCAGTTTTTCTCGCCCACACATTTTTGTTATTTTGTGTTCTAGTCATGGGATTACTTAAACTTTTTTTTCTATCCTTTAACTGTCTCTTCTCTATTTTTTAATCTATGGATATTTTTAGTATCTTATGAATGTCAATCTAATTCTCAGTTCAGTACTGCTGTCTTTGTTTGCACTCTGTTCTTTCTCTGACTTGCGTCAGGTGCCATGGCTTTTACTCTGTGCCGGGCATCGACGCAGCCATCTGGTATTGTGTGGCTACAAAGCACCAACGTAAGGATGACTTACATCAAGCTAACCTCTTAAAACAAACATTTCATACAAGTGCACAAAACAGTGGTTTGGCTTTTAAACAGTGTTTTAAGTCTCCACAATCCTTCATACAGTATGCTGGTTTAAAAACCAGAGAACGCCGCAGTTACAGTAAGCCATGTTCAGGTATCCATCTGGTTTAAGTGCTAACTTGACTAAGATTTTTCTCTCCACCGCCAATGGAGTTACACACAACAGAGGAATGTGACAGATCTGCCTTCAGTTCTTCTTAAGCTTCAGGGAAAACTTAGTAAGCCTCTCTCACAGCAAGAGAAACCAGGTGAACGGCGGAGCTCAGCTGGACGTCGTGTGGTGAAACCTGCAGAACTGTAGAGCTGTGAAGGAACAAGGCGAGTCAAACTGGAGCGGAAAGATCTGTTTCGCAGTTTTCAGTGAAATCGTTCTCATTTGTTTTTTGACTTTTTAGACAGCCACTCTGCTCCGCTGTGATTGGTTGAAACCTCTGCTGTATGTTGCTAAGTGTTTGTGTTGCTGCACACAGCTTGGCCGATGCCATGGATTTTGGAAGTCTCTTCTAGACTTAAGAGTCTGTTTTTCACTAATGAGCAGTCATGCAAAAGCAGTTATTTATTGGCATGGTCTGGATGACAGGAGTCTATTTTGAATTTTGCCTAAACTTTGTACCTTCTTCAACAATCAAATCTGTGGCATTTGGTGAAAAGTGTTGTAAGTAAGAACTCTTAAGATTACTTTCTACATTCCTGATGTTGGTTTTGGTAGTAACCTGATTTTGTTGTGATAGAGATAGCTCTGATTGGGTTGGAAACGGCTTGTCATATTTGGGTAGACGCAGGAAGTGTTGTCCAGGGGTTTGGACACTAGTTTGGGCAGAACAACAAACCTCTTCTTTTCTTCAGTCTTGATTTTTGTCCTGCTGAGGTTTCTAACGTTTCGTAATCTCACCTCGGTTCTTAACGGGTGGCTGGACGCCCCGCTGCAGGGCCTGCTGGGCTTTTTCCTCTTTTCCGCTGAGATTTTGTTTTTGGGTTTGACGATATACCTCATTCCTTCAGTCCAGCGGGCCCTAGGGGGCGCTGTGCCGATGCTCAGGACGCCCAAGCCCCCTTTCACGATTTGGTCCCACCTGGACTGTACCTCTCACAAACGCATAAACACACACAAACACACACACCTACACACTTATACACAGGTTCTCCAAATACCCCAATGGACCTCATTTTTTCAATATCTACTGTTTACAGTTTGACAAAAAATTGTATAATTTAAAAAATATTTTTCTCATATTGTAGTTTTATTTATGTACAATAATTTTTTTGGTTTTGTTCTTATTTTGTACCTTGTGAGTTGGACTTTTATTCTTCTAGGCTTATATTATCGATGTCCGTGTAAATGAGCACTTAACAAGGATCACAATAATTGGTTTCAGTTTGATTGACTGCACTATTTTATTTTATTCTCTTTCTCTCTCCCTCTTTTGAATGCAAAATCTGATTTTCTGATTGGGCTGATGAATAATAAATTGTCTCATAATGTCTGTGATTTTTTTTTTGACTAAAAGATGAAAGATGATTTGATTTCCTACAGTCTTTTTTTAAAACTTCATTTTGCATTGAACATCAAGCGACGCTGATTAGATCTGTCTTTGTGCATGTGTAAAATATTTTACTGGTTATGTTATATTCAATTTGGTAAAAAAGAAAATTGCCATTTTGCCACACATTTCAGCTGTAATGTTGTGTAAGGTAGTATTCACTGGATGCTAGAACCTTCTTTTCAAAACCACTATTCTTCTAATAAATTTTGTTGTGAAAATAAATCGTCTCATTTGTGTTGCTTTGTTTCCATATGTACGACTAACTGGCTTATTATGTTGAGGACGAGAAAGTTACAGCTCTGTGAGTTTCTGCTATGAGACAAACATACATCTAGTCCTCCATTCCTGACTGAAGGCACACGGTTGACCTCTGACCCTTCCCCTCCCTGGGTTAACAGCCTGGATAAGCAAAAGGTCCTCAAAGGTTAAGTACCGCCCCTCTGAGGGAACAACCAGGAAGTAAACACAGCATCCCTGTCACTGACAGTCTCCACTCGATTGTATGGGTATCAACACCACGGCAGAAAAATAGTCCCTAGTTAAAGTCCTGCACAATATTTACATGACTAAAATTATCCAAGAAGAAAACAAGTTGCTCTTTAAGGAACCAGGTTACTCAGAGAAACAAGACGTAGCTAATTGAAGAGCATGTTTACATGCACTGTAGTACCTGGCTACGGTTATACGGCTACATGGAAGCATTTCTTTCTTACCTTAACTGCATGCAGGCGGACGCACAGACACATTTTGTATGATTTAACAAAGAGTCAAATGTTCAGTGGTGGAAGCAAACCTACTTAGACTTCTAGAGGCCACTCTGTATTAGTTTCAGTTTTTGTCTGAGTTTCGATGGAATCATTTTAAATACGAGGAAGCATCACAGCTGCTCAGCTGGATCTCTGATTAGAGACCCAGTTGCCTGGATACATGGGCAACAAATCGGCATTCTCTAGGTGAAATGTACCTGGGGAAATCCGGTTTCTCTAATTCCCTATCCCGATTACAAAAAATAAAGTTTCTAGTTTACATGATGTTTAAGAAATCGGCTTACAGGGGAAAGCCGACTGTAACCCAGTTACTTAATTGCATTTAAACGCACTCCCTACACAGCACCAGAAAAACACAAGTTAACACAAGCTAATACAAGTTAAAGTCCTGGGTCCTTCAGAGTGTTAAATTATTGATGCATCAACACAAAAGCGGTATTTTAATATTGCAGGTGGTCCCTGAGGCGTATTTCACACACAGTTGGGTTACTAATTCCTTTATATTTTATTAAGTTATTGTTTTGCTACGACCTTTTGACCTAGAGCCCCCAAACTTGGCCCACCTACTCATACTAATATATTTGCTGCACCTCTCATGGCAGGCCACACTCTGAAGGATCACACAGAGAGAGACAAAGTGCTGCAAATGGCTGATACTGACAGCATAAGGGACAGAGTTGGAGTAACCGTACTGAAATCAGCAACACTACAGGAACACTGTCCACCCTGATTGTACGGCGGTGTTACAGAGTGGAGCTTCTTCCCTCATAAATGATCTAACCCCCCACAAACCAGACAACAGACAAGTTATTTTTGTCATCATGTTTCTCACAGAATTAACGTTAGTTAGCAACAGCTTACATGACCGTTTGGCACTTTAACCAGTAAAAGCGAGCGCCAGCTAAAAATGAGAAGCTGCCATCTGAATGTTTTATACCCTGCTCTCTGCTAATGATGATTAGCGTCGTAGCTTAGCGAACCTCTGCGTCAGTATTCACCGGTCACCCAAATAATGTTTCACATTCACACATTTTCATTTTCACTCTCACATGCAGTGAAATGCTGCATTGTAGAGGACGACCGTCGTAAACGAGAGCAGTGCAGTACAGTAGTGAAAGGATCTGATTTTGATCGGCCGATAACGATCCATTAAGATATGCTCGGACCGGCCCTGAGGCCGATCGTCTTTACTCTATATGTTGGACACTAGTGAGTCACTGCTCCCCCTCCTCCCTTTGCCTTGCTGCACACAATCAACAAACATATTTTCTCTTTACTGTCACACTACAAATCTCTGTATAATTCATGAAGTTCACAAGTTTAGTGTTCACTTGTGTTATTCAGCCAGTAGCCCTGGTGCTTTAAGGTGTAATTCAACCAATGAGATAATTTCTACCAGTGGACTATCTCTGCCTCTGAGGAACTAAAACTCGAAATCGAACATTTTTTCTCCCTCCAGATCACCTCTCACTCTGCTCGCCAGCTCTTTTGTCTTTCTGTATCTCCTCCTCTCTCTCTCTCTCTCGCCTCTTTCTTTTACATAAGTGTCTCTCTCTCGCTCTCTGCAGCAGGGCCTGAGGAAAGAGGCCTCTGCGGTGGATGGAGGCAGAAAAAGACAAATAACTTTTCAGGGCACAGGAAGTAGGTCATCCTCCTATCAAATATTTATTTCTCACACTGTGCCTAAGGCTCCAAGAGGACTCCCTCTTTAGATACTGTATGTATGTGTGTGTGTGTGCGTGCGTGTGGTTTCATACTTCGCTCATTTGCACATATATGGCTGCTCATGGTCTGTGTCGGACTGAATTTGAGTACAGAGATGTTGAATATTTGGAGGTCTGACCTCATTTTTTTCCCATCTAGTCTTTTCTTTATTAAACAGATATTGAAATAGCTTTTCACCACTGCGTCTATATGTGTGTACTTCCAGTACGCATCCATTTTAAGTCCATTTTGCGGTGCATAGGGAATTGGATGAATTGTGGAAAAGAAATGGAAAACAGGGGCAAAAATCTGAATGAAAATACCTAACCTGAGGCCAGAAAATAGAATAGAAAGTAGGATTTAAATTTTGGTTGCACCTTCTATGAAAATTGTGACAAAAGCAGCTCAGCTTAAGCACCGTTATTTTGTAGCTGTAATAATTATGGACAGTTACCCACCGTTTGATGTGTACAGTTTTTATTATAACCAACAAAAATGTTATCTTCTGCATGTCTTGTCATCTTTGCTACACTGAAAAAGTGCCAAATCATGACCCAAAAGCGAGCTGTATACCAAACCGTGGATTTTTGGTACTGTAACACCCGTACACGTGACTCAGATCTGTTTTCTTTTATCACTGAAACAGACTCTCTGGTGTGGGCAACTTTGATACTTTATCCTGATTCTGACATGTTTGGTTTGTGGTAAAGCAATCTCAGTCTGAACAGTCATGTCACAAGTTAGTGATTGTAGCTTGGCTCGATCACCAACACGGTCAAATGTTGGAGCTGCAGCAGTGGCAGTGACACACGGCTCATGGTGGCAATTAAGGTACTTTAAAACCCTTTGCGTCCGATTGCTGCGCT
>NTHP01000140.1:1079166-1127033 GCA_003416845.1 Oplegnathus fasciatus | reverse complement strand
CAGTCTTTTGAGTCCGATTAGTGTGACGTTGCGAGTTGGCAAAAAAGGATAATAAAAGCATGAATCCGGGTGACATTTTATTGAGAGCTTTTTTCTTTCACTACATTGTGTTAGGATGTTATCTATAGTTTAAAAAAAAACTCCACTATGATTACATAGTGATGCGTGAGGGGTTAATCACCTTTTTTGGCAATTTAATTTTGTTCTATCTTGAGTAAATATGTTTGTTACTATGTATTATAATGATTATACTGATAATGATCTTTATATAAATAAAGATTATTATCCTGTATTATTGGGGAGTTAGAATAACCTACACCTTCAGGTGTGACCAATGAACAGGCCGTTAAAACGCCACTATATAAAGGCTGTAGCTGTGCGTAATTTCTAGTTCACAGTCGGTAAAATCGCGCTTCTTCTTCTTCAATTGCTTCTTAGATGCTTCCGCCATTTCTCCTCAAAACTAAACTAAATGCTGGTCCTTAATATGCAAACCAGGTAATTGGGAGTGTGTCTGAAGCCATTTATAGAAAATTGTGGGGATGGTCAGAAGGCTCGTGCAGGTGCACACAATTTCAGGATGATTGAGATGTGTGAGGGAAAAAACACGTGGGGACAGTTGTACGTGGGGTTTTATAAATCTGACGAAAAGACTGCGTATGCATGTTTCCTGTTTTGTGTGTACACAGATTTCTACACCTAAATATACACAGAGTTTTATACATTTGGCCCCAGGTCTAAAGGATGACTGTTGTCCATCCTGGAGGTTCAGATCAGAGCTACATATTACAGTGTTAAACGGCGTTTTCACACCTATAGTTCATTTGCTCTGGTCCGAATCAGTTGATGAGTTTGTAAACTTGGAGCGTTTTCCCCTTGGTTCGGTTTCTTCTCACACAGAGAAGAATCCAAGAAAAACAAAATGCATCACTACAAACCACGTGAGAACGTCCACTCCGCTTATTGGTCAGATGTGTTTAGGGTGGGAGCAAGACAGTAAATACAGGAAGAAGGTCCTGTGTTCTGGACTAATGCATATTTCTGTGACAGAAACACTGCTATGTAATTTAACATGGAACAACGGCACAGTTGGCATGTGCTCATAACCGTGGTAATTATCTGGGCAATATACCAGGCAAAACTATACCAGCAGGATGCCGAATGCACTTCGAGGAAATGTCTTGAAAATACTGTGGACTCCTTTTTCTGTTAGTAAACATTATGACGTTTTTTTGTGGGCGGAGCTTAGGTGGAGGTGGAAAGAAGTTAGGAGTTTCTCTTAATAGACATCATCTGTGTCATGTTGCTGTGTTGTTCGGTGCCAGAATCGAAAGGAGTAATGGCTCCAAAATGAAATTTTATCTCACACCAGCTGCCACTGCCAGTCAAAAAAATCAAAGACGAAAGGATTGAACCGAGGCGGTCATCAAAAATGCTCGTGTTTGTAGGGCACACTTCATACAGGTAACGTTAAACAAAGTATTGTCTGTTGTAGGTGTGGGTAATGTTATGTGTCTAAAGGTTTGCCATGCCCACCGTATCAGAAATTGGGTAACTAGGAGGAATAGGAGATTTCTCTCGTAACGCTAACTCTTTTAGCACATTGGCTAACTTTTTTAGCTAGTTGTATGGCCAGAGACAAAACAGAGGAAACTGGTGTCGTGTCCCCTTTCTACAACTGTAGAAAGGAAACATAGAGGAAACGGTTTCAGTGCAGAAGACGGCACTTCAACAGTTTCCTAAAAACAAATATTATAAAGCATTATATAAGATACATGGCAAATTATGCTAAACAGGCTACATACAGTCAACTTTCATTTTACAACACGCTATTAGCCTAACAAGCGCACTGAAGGTAAAACATACCAGGAAGGGAGACTGCAGGCAAAGCAGCTGAAAATAACACTTTTCTGCAAGTTCGTGCTTGTTTAACAGGTGTTTTGATAGATTACTCTTATTGGCTTTTACAGCCGAAGGTTTTATTGCACTTACAGTAATGAGCTTAGCTGTCTTTAGCTCGAGTAATGTGTTGAAGTTTCACCTGGGTTTATTCTCTCCATAAATTATGCCAATACCATATTATCCAATCCACTGATCTCACTCACTGGTTTCTTTAAGTACCGACGAAAGGCTCCAGGTTCTTACGAATTTAAAACCAGCATCCCTGGGAACTTAAGAGTCATTTGCACCGGTGCATCCAAATAATTTTTTACATTCAGACACCCACATCTCGCACTGTAGAGCCCTGCCATTGTCAGCCAATTCTGATAATTGATTATTGTTTTTATACATATATTTATCACAAAAATTCAATTGCTTAAATATGTATGTTTGGAACTTTCCCCTGTTTTTTTTTATCATTGGTCACTGTACACTGAATTTTTGGGGGTTATGGACTTTCAGTCAGACAAAAAAAGACGTATAGAAACGTCACCTTGGGCTCTAAAAAGTAATCAGCCCATTAATTGATAATGAAAATAATCATTAGTTGCAGTCCTACAAATGAATCAACAATGCTACTAATGATTGTATTTTTAATACACATTTAGAAATACAATCATTAGTAGCATTGTTGATTCATTTGTTGATGCTTTTTCGTACTGATTAATTAGACTATAAAAATAGTTAAAAATGTCCATCACAGTTTCCCAGAGCCCATTGTGAAGTCTTTAGATTTCTTATTTTCTCTGACTATCTGTCTAAAATGCCAACATATTCAATTTGTACTGATATAAACAAAAGAGAAAATCTGCAAATCCTCACATTTGAGAAGCTGGAACCCGCAAATGTTTGTCGCTAAATTAGTTAAACAATAATTCGATTAGCAAAATTGTCATTTAATTTTATGTTGATTAACTAATCAATTTATCAACAGATTGTTTCAGCTCCAGGATACAGACATGACAGGATACTGGAGAGGCAGCTGTTTTATTTCTAGCACTTAAAGTAACCATTAAATGCCTGCTGCTGCTGGTCTTTCCAGTGTGAGATGAGCAAAAGTGCCGAAGTAGCAACCTTGTGATTAAAAGCTTTAATGGCTCCCATTGTGTCCTCCAGCACAGAAATGTGCGCTAAAGAAATGTACAAGTAGAAACATTGGATATAAAATATTCTCCTCATTCCAACCTTTACTCCTGAGACATGAACACATCTCCCTCCTCTCTCTCTGTTTTTCATATACACACTGACTGCTGTGAAAATGTCAGAGGCCCCATCAGAAGCCCCTCCTGCTGTGGTGTGTGGTCGCTGGGCCCAGCAAGGCTCCCCATTACTGATTAATGGAACTGCATCAGCTCCATTCAATTAAGACTCAGCGCCAGCCCCATGCGGTCGTCTCCCCAGGCCTGTCTGAGCTGCGTTTAGCTGCGACACACCGAGGACGGCGGCTGCTAACAAGTTCCGATATGGAAGCTGATGGAGCGGTGGAGGGGGAACCACCTCAACTCATGTTAATGTTAACCTACTTTTTTAAATACGTGTCTGATTTTCCTTTTAAATGTTGTTTTATGCCTCGTCTGAAGCTCTTTGACTTGCCTTTGAGTTTGAAAGGTGCTACACAGATGAACTTGTCTTTCACCCTTCACCCACATACAGGACATGAATTATTAATGCACTGCTCCAGCTGCAGATACACAGTGTTCAGTGGAGTTTAGTGGTGATATCACTAGTTGATTAATCAATTAGTAGATCAACAAAAAACTGAATCAACAAGTAATCATTTTCTGTGTATCTTTGGGTTTTGGACTGTTGGTCGGACACCAACGTCACCTCGAGCTGTAGGAACTTGTGACGGACAAATGAATTAAGTGATCGATCTAAAAACTCGGGGCTCCAGGATCTTTTGGACTGCAATGCTTATGGGGTGGGGTTTGGTTATTTGGTGGCAAAGTTAGATTTATACTGTAAGCTTTAACATTGACAGCAAAATGTATCTACAGTTGAATGCAGCTAAAACAGCCACTAATCTGATTCATTTGGAGATCAAATTAAGTAAATTAAATAAACATGCATCACTTCAAAACAAATGTCAACAATTTTCCCCAAAAGCCAATATTGTAAATGTTCCTAATAGAGCCATTATCGTGGTCTAAGATGAATACCTCGTAACATCCATGATTCAACTGAGCTAGTCTCTACTGTCAACTACTGAATAAAAGCAAAATACCCAAAAAAGTTACATAAGTTAAACAAACAAAGGGTTATCCTTTTTCCTATTTTACATACATAATATATTTTATTCCTATATTTTAACTTCTGCAGTGTTTTATGTCTGAGAATCTCATTTTTACTTTTTTTCTCCTTTATTCATACTATACGAGCGTTGTTGAAGAGAGCCCCCCAAAAAAAGAATTTCATTGACTCCTTCACTTAATTGTTGTGAACATGACGAGTAAAGAAGTTGAACTTTGCCTGCACTCACTGGTTCACTTTATTAAAAATGATGAATTAATCGACAGAGAACAGACTGCTCAAACAGCCTTTTCACCTGATATCAGTGCATCTAACAATGTGTCTAATTCAGATCTGGATTTATAACAATAACCTATTTATTAGTCATGAGGCAGTTGTGAGCTCATAGCTGCTGTCAGTTCCACCAAAAACCTCACAGACCACACTGATCTGTTGTGTTACTGTTCTGTAATGAGCTCTCATACTGTATTTGAACCTAAATTCTACATGTTTGTATAGTCCATTATAAATCTCGACCACAACTATTCACTTCAAATGAATGCTAATTATCAAACAGACCTGGTTTTTCTGGAAAAGAAAATGTGCAATACATCCATATTCAAAGCTAATAAGAGACTTTGAGAGGCACATAACATTTTGACTTGAGTAGACCTGCATAATATTAAGAAGGTCAACAACAAAGTTTTACTCAAATCAAACCATGATATTAACATTTCTGACTTGTGCTTCCTACACAGTACTACTTTTAGATGAACAAAGAACATACACAAATGCACAGACACACAAACCAACCGCAGCTCTTCTAATGGCCGCTTCACCACTACATCTCTACAGTGTACATCTCTGGATAGAAAGATATGAAACTGATTGCAATCAACCACAAATAATGAACATGGAGGCCTGTGGGCCAACACATAGCACAAACCAACCTCATCCGCAAAACTGGTGATTTGTAAAAAAAAATACTTCTCAAATGTCTCTAGCAAAACACATGATTAGATACTTAAATGTGTTGCATACAGACAAGGTGCTATTCATAAGCACCTGCATGAGTCAATACAGAATTTATTCATAATAAGTCACAGGGGACATCAAAGTAGACTCACAAACAAGCGCTCTCAATCATTTTCAATAATCTGTTAAACGCATCTGATGTTGTTATTTTCTGATAAATCAGAACTAAATGCTGAATGTTAACTTACATCCAGACCCACCAGTCTGACACTTTATAACTGTCTAAATTACATCTGGGCTACACTACAGTTTATTCATTTTATCACTATTGTACACAAGTCTAGTAGTATAGTCTCAGTATATTTCATATTTTATTTTATCTTATTCTATATCATATATACTGTTTTATTCCTATATTTTACTTTTGGGTCAATCCACGCCAACTAACCCAGAATTCAGAACTTTTACAGCTCTGCTACAGACCTGTGACTTCAAGATTTCCTGAACCCAGTGAAAAACAGGCTCAACAGGTGTCACCTTGAACGTAGTACAAATATCTACCTGAATGACACCACTGAGTGTGACATTACAGCCAGTGAAAAGTACAAAAAATGAGCTATTTTCAAAAAAGTATTAAATGATAGTAATGATGAAGGAGTTAGGCTACATCACATCTTTATTTTTTCTGTGTATCTGCAATGAATATCAACACTTTCCAATAAAAAAAAAGTTTCAAGGAACTTAAAACAATCCTTCTTGGGAAAAAAGTCAAAATATCTTAAAAAGTGGGTTTTTCAGCTCTGAAGTGATATTTAGCAAAAGATCTGAGGCACTCAGTTTTTTATGCAGGACCAAATAACTTCTACATGTGATAGAACTATATTAATACTACACAGAATCAACATCTGGTGGCAAGAAAGTGAACATTAGTGGAGATATACATTTTTGAAAATTAAAGATTCTTCGCTTGGGTAAAAAATTATTAGAGCTGCAACGGTTAATCACTTAATCGATTAGTTGTCAACTATTAAATTAATCGCCAACTATTTTGATAATCGATTAATCGTTTTGAGTCATTTTTTAAGAAAAAGTGTCCAAATTCTCTGATTTCGGCTTCTCAAATGTGAATATTTTCTGGTTTCTTTAGTCCTCTGTGACAGTAAACTGAATATCTTTGGGTTGTGGACAAAACAAGACATTTGAGGACGTCACCTTGGGCTTTGGGAAACAGTGATCAACATTTTTCACCATTTTCTGACATTTTATGGACCAAACAACTAATTGATTAATCAAGAAAATGATCGACAGATTAATCGAGAACGAAAATAATCCTTAGTTGCAGCCCTAAACATAAACATTCCCTTGTTCCAGCTTCTCCAGTGTGAGGATTTGCTGCTGTTCTTTTGTTTTTTGTGATAATTTGTTTTGTTTTTTTGTACAGTTGATCGCACAAAACAAGACATTTGAAGATGTCACCTCGATTTTTAGGGAAATTATGATGGGTATTTTTCACCTTTTTCTGTTGGTCTTACCTGTTTGAACTGCACCATGATATCTTTAGAAAGCTCCATATCCTTGAACATCCCCTCCAGTTTGCTGGTGAACGCTGCTCCACATTCTGAGGAAACATCAAAAGGTCACAAATCAAATGTGTGTTCAGGGTCAAGATTCCCCTTTCTGTCATTTATCTCACATTGAGTGTGTTTGTGCGTGTTAAGAAGTGACACCCTGATGGATTAAACTGACCGTGTTTCAGCTTTGACAACATCGATTTTTCAGCATCCACAGAGGCGCTTTTCCCAACCAGCAACCTCTTGGCCAGATCCTTCTTGTAAAAGGCCTCAAAAACATCTTTTCCTGCAATGACAACACATTCTTACATTAAGAAGAACCACAGAGGGGGGAAAAAAATCTAAAAACTAAACTAAAACAAACGTGATGGTAAATATTACCATAGATGAATCTAAAGATAATCATGATCTTATCCAGCATCTTCTCCAGTTCCTCATCTGTTGCCTCTTTGTTTCCTGCCCTTAACTTTGAATCCACATGTTTTGCTGTAAACAAAAGTATATTTATAGTACGTGTTATTTCATGAAGATTATATGATCATGCACTGACGGTGCAGCACTTATGAATGGGGAAAACACCACTGACCTATGAGCTCTGCAGGTTTATTTGGCCGTTTGTTGATGAATGTTTCGAAAGCCTCCTTCATGGCGTTGACAAACTTCTCGTTCTTCATGAAGCAGATGTCGATGATGTGATCCACCTTGTCTTTGAAGTCTAGCAACTCTTGCACCATTGTTTTGTCTTTTTCTGGATTGATTACGATTGTGCTTCCAAAAGCCTACATTTTCAAGACGTCAGAAAACAATGCGAAAGAGTTATCAACAGAATACGCAAAACAACTCATCACACATTATCTTCATGCTTTTATCATCGTCAATGCTTGTCATACCTTTATGTACTCTATCCAGTGTTGCAGGAGGACCTGAACACCGCCTCGCACTCGACTGAACAGCTGATAGAGAAGAGACAGATCCTGAATTCTGTTCTCATCCAGCAGGTGAGTCAGCCCTGGAAGTTTCCAACAACAAAAAGTCAGAGGTCAGAAGTCAAGCTGCTTTTACACTTTCAAGACGCAGTATGTAGTCAGTCAGACAGGAAGGATAGTTAAGATATCAGATGCTAATGCTACTCATGTATACGTTTATATAAAGTGTTTACTGTTGTGTACCTTTTTGCAAAGTAGCTGTGAGATGTTCACCCAGTAACTGTTTCTCCACAGTGGCAATGAGTGGTTTTCTGAGTGGGAAAAAAGAGCTCAGGTTACAAATTCATCTTTATCAGTGTTAAACTGCAAACCAAGTCTAAAACTCACTGTGTGCTCTGGTCTAGATACGTGATGACTCTGTCAGCCTCCTCCTCCAAGCGTTTGTTGACATGATGGAGATATTCTGGTACCTACAAAAAAAAAGGGGGGGGGGGAAAGAAGTGATATTAAAATTGATACCATCTTGTGATCTCTTAATATTCACTACTTTAAAGAGACTGTAGGACTCAACAGCTTCTAACACCCAAAACAACATTTCATATGTGCCTTCAGAGACTGCTGTTCTCCAATACAGCTGAATTTTTAATAGAGCATTTTTAAAAACCCAGGTTACACAAAGTGCTTCACATAAAACACCAACAACAATCTAATGAAATGAAGAACTTATAGGTAGTGAAAGACATCAACAGGACCAGAATACAATAGGTTAAACAAAGTCCAATAATAGAAAACAAATAAAGAGACAATTCAAATGAAATCAAGGATAAAAAAAAGAATAAGCTCTCAGATAAAAATGTGTTTAAAATGTGTAAGTTCAGGGTTACCGACACCAAACTCCCCAAGGTCGCGGGAAGATACAGTATACACTCAGTTTATAGGCTGCACTGTGTGGTGCTGTTGAACTGTATTACATTAAAAGAGAGGTGTTTCTGTTATTTAGACTACCCTCATTGATATAAATGGGAATAAATGGAATCAACACCATTCAAGTTCAATAAAAACTGAACATTATAACCTTCCTGAAGGGAGGGTTTATTGCAGGACTGTTCTATTAGACTGCATTAGTTTTAGCGAGGAGTACCTCATAAACCGGCAACTGAGTGTAAAGAATCAGAGAGGCTACAACCTTTACAATGACAAACCGCCAGGGAGATTTTTAGTATTGCACTTTGTTTGAATGCAAGAATGTAAACAAAGTGAGTAACAAGGAAAAGTACTTAAAAGTATTATTTAAGCCATCCATCTATGATTAAGTAAATTTTGTTATTACAGTTGGATAAGACAAGAGTTATATATAAATTAGGTGTCCTCTTGAAGAATGTTCTGCCTTTGTTTAATTAAGTTATGTTGCACTTCTGTCAAAAATAAACAGCTAGCCTTACTTCTGAGGCTAAACTAATCTCAGGTACATGAGTTCAAGTTTTGTAGTTGTAAATTCAATAAGCTATTTATTAGAACAGCTAAATCTTGATTGTGCATATAGTACAGTCTATTCATGTAGAGTTTAACTTGACACCCAAACTCTGAGCTGAGACGATAAAGAGTGAAATATGTCTCAATCCAGAGTGTAAACAAAGCAGCTGTACTTGTTGTCTTGATCGAGCAAAAGCTTTTCCAGCTGAGATAAAAGAAAAGCTTCGCTCAAAAGCATTTATCCTGGTCACCTGCAGCTGTGGATGGAGGATGTGTTGGTGTTTGTATGATGGATTTCTTGTTGTTTGTGGTTCTGTTTGAATTGCTGTGTGGTTGATCACTGTTTAGTTTTGGAACATCAACACAAAACGGTTTCATTCTGAGGCACTGAAATCAAGACCTGATGTTCCAATCCATGTTTTAGATGCATAAATATTTGTGCTGTGAAATGACAGTGCAGACACTGGACATATACAGTGTAATCAGATTGTTTACATCTGTCCATTTAAATAAGAAAAACACATCAACAAACAACAAAATGGGCCCCGGGTATGAAGGTCACATAAATCACCTCTCTCTCCTGCATCAGCCTCTGTCCCTCTGCAGCGTACAGTCGATTAGTTTCCTCCAAAAAGCGTTGCTCAAAGGAGTCTTGATAAATCTGTCAGAGACGGAGAGAACACAAGTTTCATTAAAGCCATTTGTCAACAGGAAACTGACAGCTCATCACACCCCCGTGCAGGTGATAATCTCAGACAACACACTCTTTTTGTAGTACAGGACAGAGATGAAATCCAGGCTCTCAAAAACAGATTTACACCAGCTGACACACATTATTAAAATAATAATGAAGTGGTCAGTCACCTGCAGGTCAGAGAGCATGCTCAGCAGGCTCCTCAGTAGGCTGCGGTCTATCGCCTCTCCGTTTCGCTCTCTCTCAATGAGCAGCAGAATCCCGTCGATGGTTTTACTCTGGACCTTCAGATCACTGATGATGTAGAACCTGAACAGCTCCAGACCCATGTCCCTGCAGACCAGAGCAGCCTGTTCAACACCCACTTTAACAGAAATCAGCCTCACACTATCGCACAACAGTTGACAACAGTCATCACTCACCAGATTGATGGCAGCATTGAATTTTGTAAAACATAGGTGCGGTCCAAAAACAAAAATATACTCCTAATCATGATCTGTGAAACAAGGACAAACATTCACAATTAGCAATAAGCACCAATGACATTTTTTAAACATTTTCTTATTCAAATTAAAGGGACACTCCACTGATTTTACACATGTAGACCAGTGTACTTGTCACAAGGAGTACTTCTCAGCCTGTGAAAACAGTTGTATCAAATCTTCTGTGGCTCTGAAGGAGTTTCATAAAACTACCCTGATCTTGAACTGGATTTGAGACCTTTTTTTGTAACAGGAGGCCTGTGTTCAAACTGGAGGTTAGGAGTTTGAAAGACATGGCCATATACGACTTCACAAATCGGCATCATCTTTGTTGGTCCCAGGTGACGTGCTGATACATTAAACTACAATCCAAAACTTCACACTGACGCAGAATTTTTTGTTGTGTTTTTTGTTTTGTTTTGAGTTTGTGTTTACCGAGGAGAAGTTCTTGCATACATCAGATCACGTTCTACACAAATTTCTCAATCTCTCATTGGTTGATGATATTACACTGGTGGAGCTGCCAAGAAACTTGACGATGAGATATTAAAACGTCTCTCTTTCTGTCTGCGATGGAGGTCTCATCGACTAACAGATACTGCTGTAATTCTTCAACTGTCCAGCTCGAAAACCTGTCTGTCTTCTCTCATTTAAACCCTGTTTCTCTTAGTCTAGTAGCTTTTGCTGGGGTTGGGACGTACCCAAACAATCCCACAATGCATCACACAAGCCACCTCATAGGTGTCAAAATCCAAGATTTGCAAAACTGTCTATTTACCAGGCAGGGAGGGACTAATGACAGACAGTACTGAGTTGCATTATTGGAGGTGTAGGAGCCAGCATGCCTGAACCAAGGAAATGGATTAAAAGTCAGAATAACTTGGCCTCTCTCACAAGTCCCCCAACATTACGGCAGTGCATTACTACATCAGTAGAATGCCCCTTTAAACATGAAATGAAATAACAAACAAATTACATAGAAAATGAGGTTAGACTTTCACTACCACTTGACTTATTAAAGTTATAAAACATACCATTTGTCTGCAGTGATCCTGCCAGCACTTGTCAATTTTCTTTAGGAACAGTACGCTGTCCAGGGCATCCGTATGAACAATGTTAAGGCAAAAGTGGGCTTTCATTCAAGAGCTTTACTGTAATATGACTGCATGATCAAGACAAGGCTATGCATAATTAATAACTGGTAAGATTCGCTCACAGAAAGTGTAAAGGATATTCTCTGAATTGATCAATCTGTGCCTTGATGTGGTCTTCACACACGGCCCTCAGCTGTTTGTAAAGCTTGGCAGATATCTTATGGGAGCACAGGTTCTCGACAGCCTGAGGGGACAAAAAAGGGTCAAAAAGTGGCTGTTTCTATATCAGCGAAGGGCATCTGAGAGGTCAACAGGTCTGAGTCGATACCTGGTAGAGCTCCTCTAGATTGTACTTGATTGAAGTGCTGTTCTGTATGGCCTCGACTGCCTCCTTCAACTTCTGCCAGGTCTCCTGTGTGTAGTTCTCGGGCAATTTGGGTTTTTCTGCGTGCGAAACAAAACACAAACTGTTCTGATAACACTGTAAACTTTGGCAGGTCCTGAATGACAAACAGTGGACATCACTGGACCATTTTGCTGTGTCACCAGTGTCAGCGTTTATATTTAAAAGTATAGCCAGGTGATAGTGACAAAAAAAAAAAAAATCTAATATCTGGTTATTGAATTGTGTTATTGGACATGATATCACCTGAGACTTTAATATGAATATATGGCCAGGGCTCTGCAATATGTTCATCTCACGATATTCACCTATAAAGCTTCCTCACATCTCTTTCCTCCAGATCTTGTAACTGCAGTACACAGTGCAATAACTACTTAACCTTAAATACAGAGCTGCAACGATTAGCCGATTAATCGATTAGTTGTCAACTACTAAATTCATCGGCAACTATTTTGATAATCGTTTAATCGGTTTGAGTGATTTTTTACGAAAAGTGTCCAAATTCTCTGATTTCAGCTTCTCAAATGTCAATATTTTCTGGTTTCTTTAGTCCTCTATGACAGTAAACTGAACATCTTTGGGTTGTGGACAAAACAAGACATTTGAGGACGTCACCTTGGGCTTTGGGAAACAGCGATCAACGTTTTTCACCATTTTCCAACATTTTATGGACCAAACAACTAATTGATTAATTGAGAAAATGATCGACAGATTAATCGATACTGAAAATAATCATTAGTTGCAGCCCTAGTAGGCACTAACCTTGGCAGGTATTATGCACCTTTTAAATGGATTGAAGGAGATTTTTATGATCTGATGTTTTTATTACTGCTTTAATTGTTTCTATTAACTCTATTTGTTGCTTGACTGCTGGTCGTTTTGCCTTATATGTGTTATTGTTTGGCTGTGAATGTTTCTTGTTTTCAGGTCTCTCTTGATGTCAGTATGGCTGAAATCATCATCACAATATTAAAATGGATATTTTCCAATATTGCTAAATTACATATAAAATAATCAAGCTGAAGTTGAAATACTTTCACTGTTGAGCATTACACCAGGCCAAATTATCAACAACTTTAATAACTAATTCTTTGTTTTTAATTATTGCTTGCTCAGAATAGTTAATTTACACTACAGACAAATTGAATAATCACAAAATGACTTTGCAAAAATGTGATAAACAATAATATTCAATAATCACCAAGCCTCAGTGTTTTTATAGTCTTATTAGCTATTCCTAATAGGATTTTTAGGCCTTACTTGACTGTTTCAACTCAACTAATTGATCATTTTTCAAACATATTTATGCCTAAATTTCTTCTGACTGAACTAACAGTCCTCCCGATATTGATATATTATTGATACCAGGGTGACTAATCAAGAAAATGTTTAATTTAGTGAAGTTTGACAATATTTTTTACACATTTCTTAGTAATGTCAATGTGTTAGAAGCATTTATGGTTCACTGTTTGAACTAATGTTATAATATTTTAGCATTTTAATTGTTTTGTCCAGTAGGGACGATAAGACAGAGCCTGGGGACTTGTTAGCAGTTGACTTTAAGTTGCTGTCAGTGAGTGTTTTGGGGCTTGAATCACATCATCCACCAGTGTATCTGCTACCTTTGAAGTTCTTGATGACTAGTTTCTTGGCGGCACCGGGTTTACTGTTGGAGAAGGTGCCGGATCCTGCGGTTTTCGTCAGTCCGTTTGCATGGTGCCCCACTCCACCGGACAGGAACACGGCTTTGCTTTTGTTATTGGAGCACGAAGCGGCGGCGGCGGCGGCGGCGGCAGCAGCCTCCTCAGCCATTTTCACATCCAGTCCAATGAAATCCACTGAATCCTCAAACCTCAACTTCTTCTGAATGTGCAGCGGAGTGGGAGAGCAGGAGGAGGAGGAGGAGGAAGAGGAGGAATTCAGGGGCTTGGGAGGCGAAGAAGAGATCGTGTCAGTAGTGTCTTCCCTCTCGGAGCCGTTTATTTTCCTCTTCTTCGGAGATGTGATGGTGCCGCTTTCGTTTTTGACATCAGTAGCCGCTGGTCTAGCCTCCTGGGTTGGCGGTGGTGGGGGATTAGGGGAAGATAAACCTGTTGGAAACATGAAAAAACGGGAATACCAATTCTTAACAGCCAGTCTTCTGATCCGAAACTTCCAGGCTTGCCGGGGGATGAGCTCAGTGTCCGGGAGCTTTTATCTATCTGAACACGGAGAGGTTTCACCCGGGTCCTTTTATCCAGTATAAAACAGACAATAAATTGCAAACTACACAGCTCCACTTGAGTCTAGCCTTGTCTCTTTCTTGTTATTGCTGGCAGAAGAAGAAAGATGGTTGGCTATTGCTTCCTCTTTTTGCCTCCTCTCGTCTAACCGCGTTGTAACGTTACGGTCGTCCGGTGAGAGCCGTTACGTGAAGCGACCGTTAAAGAAAATTATTTACAGGAGAAACGTTGAATACAGCAGAAAAACAGCTTCACATGTTAGTAAAACATCCGCTGCTAAACACGGGAACAATTTCGCTCAGAAAAGCTAGTCGGTGACCCCACCGGAAGTACTTTGTACAAAAGTACTTTTTGCACAAGCGTGTTTTTTTTTATACAGACTACAGTGATGTAACGGCTCCGGACACAAGATGGCGCCATGTCACCGCCGTGCACTCTGGTTTCATTTTTCATGGCTTTAGCAAACATGAATGAAACCAGCTTTATGGGCCAAGTATACACACACAAGTATACAGGAATCTGACTCCAGTTTAAGTTGAATTTATTTTATTTCACATAGTTTCAATACAGAGCATGAAACGGATGCACAGAGAGTTTATAGCCATTGCTAATTTTCAACTCTTGTCCCCAGTTGGGCTTTTACACGTACAGTGTAAGTAGTAACGTTTATTTAGTATAGCACCTTTCACAGAGCAAGGTCACAAAGTGCTTCACAAGAGTAAAATTGTGAAAAAGAAGACCCTAAAAACAGTAAAAAGAAACAAACAATAAAACAAAAACAACAACAGACCTTGAAAAGCACACAAAATGACAAATACTAGACAGCACAAGGAGAGACAAAGGCCAGTTTGAATAAATAATAAAAATATACAGCTTTCAGTATCATAAAAACACACTACACATATGGAAAAACAATAAAATACACATTGCACAATACACGTACCACAATAAACCAATACACCATGGAAATTTACAGTACAAAAAAATGGGTACCTTTGTTGTAAAAGATTTTATACCTGGAATGAATTTGATTTCAGTTGGCAATGTGTTAATGTGTAATGAGTTGACAGCCCTTTATGGAGAAAGCTGATTGTCCAAATTACATCTACGATGTGGTATTTTACAGTTGCCGTTCACCGTGCTCCTAGTTACTCTGTTGCTGTCTTGTCTTTGGATATAGTTGCTCTAAATGTACTTACACAGGGGCAGACGTAACAGCTAAGAACAAGGACAACAAAGCTGAACAAATAAAGGTAAATAAAAGACAGGACTATTATGTACACAAGTATGTGAAAGAATAGGTGTGTATACAGTATATATATACAGACGGGTGACAAATTAAAGGAAAAACCTGAATGATTGACCCCCACAGTGAGGGGATCTGGTGGCTCTGTTATGCTGTGGGGGGCATTTTGCTGGCATGGTTTGGGTCTGCTTGTCCCTTTAGAGGGAAGGGTCACTGCTAATCAATACAAAGTTGTTCTGAGTGATCACCTTTATCCTATGATGACACATTTCTATCCTGATGGGAGCGGTCTCTTCCAGGATGACAATGCCCCCATCCATAGGGCACGAGGGGTCACTGAATGGTTTGAAGAGTATGAAAATGATGTGAATCATATGCTATGGCCTTCGCAGTCACCAGATCTCAACCCAATTGAACACCTATGGGAGATTTTGGACCGATATATTAGACAGTGCTCTCCACCACCATCATCAAAACACCAAATGAGGGAATATCTTTTGCAAGAATGGTGTTCATCCCTCCAGTAGAGTTCTGAGACTTGGAGAATCAATGCCAAGGTGTATTGAAGCTGTTCTGGAGGCAAATGGTGGCCCAACACCTTACTAAGACACTTTATGTTGGTTTTTCCTTTAATTTGTCACCTATACAACTATATTGTCTATATGACACTAACATATTTGCAATATTTAAGTGTATATTTATGTCACACACTGTATATGTGCAACTGATGTACATCACATCTATGCATTGGAACATATATGAAGTGTAGTTATATGAATGTATACCTCTTTAATATATGTAGTTTGGTATTACTGTTATATATGACTAGTAGACATTAGTACATATGTATACTGTATGTCCATATATGTAAAAGTTCCAATTTTGAATAGTTACATAGATGATATTAACATTATTGACTATTTCACATATGTATAAAATGCAAATATGAAAGTGTACTTTAAAATGACTCATATGAATATATACTTTTTTAATATATGAGATAGATATATTAGTACAACTTATATATCTCTATATGAAATATTTCCATTTTCATAAATGCACATATATTAGATTTCGGTATGGGACCATCCATCCACCCCTCCTCCTCCCTTAGAAGTTTTGCAGTGTTGCAACGCTACTTCCATATTTGCTTCTCACAGACAAGAATCATACTTTGGGTTGTTTTAGACGTTTAAAGAAACAAGCAATGCTGTCCTTATGAGGGCAGTCTCCACAATCTCCACGTTTGACCTGTTGGTGGTGCCAGAGGAGGGGTCAAGGGGTCACCAAATTAATCAGGAATCAGGAATCCTTGGGGGACTATGAATATCCATACAAAAATTATTCTGGCCAGAAGTTACTGAGACATCTTGCTCAGGATGAACGCTGGATTACACGACTGACAACAGCCCCCACAGCTTGCAGCATATACATTGATAAAGTAAATACAGTTTATCTTGCCAAAGCTGTTATATCAACGCACTATGAAGTTAATATTCTTCAGAGTTTAACTTTTAAGTCAAGACCAATTCAACTGTGAAAGAATGACAAATCAGTGAATTTAAATGAATGTCTTGTTTTCTGTTGTCAGGGGAAATGTTCCTCCATGCAGCAACATTTCTCAAAGCCAGTGAGGAGGAATAAGTGCTGCCTGGGCACAGCCTGCCACGCTTAAACAGGAAATGTTTTCCAAAAAAGCTCCTCATTGCCGTTCTTTGTCAATTCATTTGGCTTTGTCTGTCTGACTCATGCTCCTCCCAACCTTTTAATCTGTGGTAATTAGTCAGGAAGAGGGGCTGTGCTTGGTCAAGTGGCTGCTAGAAAATCTTAATATTATTAAATCCTATATTCAAATGTAGATGTGCAGAAAAGGTAAGAGAGGGCCAGTTTAAGGCGACTTATTATATCGATATCGACTCTTACAATATAATTTTCTTATGATCGCTAGAAAAATAAATTTCGTAATACTGACAGACCAGGCTTGTTTTCTTGAATTTTCAATAATTTTTTGTCCTCAAAAGAAAGGTTTGTCTAATCATTATATAATCTTGACATATCCAATTATTTTCAGCATAAAGGTTCTGATAAACCCACTGTAAGGTACACCTAGCATAAGATTGCAGAGGGACAAAGTTAGCGAGTAGCTGGTGAACATAGTGGAGCATTTAGCAGCTAAAGAGCCAGATACTTTTTCTCAGGAGTAACTGAAACCAAAAACAGAGCTAAAAGGAGAGTCAATATTGGACTTATATTCATCAGGTGGACACAAACATGGCTCCAGATGAATGTTAATTTGTCTGCTGGATGTGTTTATTAACCATTCAAATGTGTGTGTATGTGTGTGTGTGTGTGTGGGCGTGTATTACTCATGCTATGGGGACAAAAACCTGTTTTTACAGTCACATTGTGGGGACTCGCCTTCCTTTTGGGGACAAAATGCAGGTCCCCATAACGTAAATCATAAAATTTTAGGGTGAAGACTTGGTTTAAGGTGAGGGTAACGTTAGGTTTAAGTTAAGGTGAGGGTAAGGGTTAGGGTTAGGCAAGTAGCGGTTATGGTTAGGCTTAGGGTAAGTCTACAGGGAATGAATGTACGTCAAAGTAATGTCCTCTAAAGTGATGGAAACACAACTGTGTGTGTGTGTATAGGTGTTAGTGTGATGTTCAGCTTGTGGAAATGCCTCCAAATGGCCCCTCATAAAAACCAAACAAAAAAAACCCAAAACTGATTAATGCTGCTTTAAAGCTTAAAACGTTGTGGTATAAAACCACAGAGCAGGACTTGCTGTTATTTTGATGACTTCTTTGTGCCAAACTAAAAATGACTATGGGTAGAATTTTTATGTGATCAAGCATCTTTCAAATCGTTTAGAAATGTTCTATTTCTACTCATAGTGGCTTTGATTAGACATTTACCAGCGCAACCTACTTCCAACGAAAGATAAAATAAAATGAAATAAAATTCATATCGATACAGCATGGCCTTTTACTACAGAAGGAAACAGCACACAGACTTTCGATATACTAATAAAGGCTACAGTTACAAACTTGGAAACCCATGTTAAAGTTGTAAAGTATTGCTGACTGCTCTTTTAGCTGTCCAAGCTGCCAGCTTGGATGTCCACTGATGCTCAATATCCCAAAGCTGTTACTGAAAGCTCAACCCTGTTATTGCAAGCTAGCGATATAAAGTATCATAAAGCATAACATTACTGTAACTTGCATCGGCACGCATGGATACACTTGTGTTCTCAAATGATTTCCTTTAGTCCTTCAGATCTTTACTGTAACATGATAAATTTGATTACCCTCAGCAAAAAAGAAAAGTCAACCTGATCACTGATGCCATGCACGTTTTGTTTAGTTCACATGAATCCAGACATCTTAAAGTTTAATTGGGAATTTTATGTCACCTGCAGGTGACAAGAGACATATTATTCCCCCTCCAACACCTGTCGTCCACCAAGGTCATCCTCAATAAGGCCTTGCACACCAAACGAGGGTGCTGCCTGCATAATACAGCATTTCAATGTTAAATGCCTTGTCAAAAGGGAACACTTCAGGAAAAAATAATGGCTTTTGTTTCAATGACACAGCTGGGTATGTTCCATATACTGTGGTATTATACGGAGAGGTTTTCACAGAGCAGCACCTCCTAGTTTGTGTTTTTACTGTAGCAGGAGCACTGACAGCCTTTTTCACTGCACTGAAAAATGGCTAGGAGCTGGTGTTTGAATATTAATGAAGTGCTAAACTTTAAACAATATACTTGAGATATTAAAAGCCCAATGTTCTAAGTATTAAATTGAAAGAGTTGGTAGCTCCAGGCAGCATATTTTCTGAAGGGAAATAATACGTTTGGTCACTGTGGTGGAGTAGTGCAGGGAATGAAATGCCATTTTAGCCCATTGAACGTGACATTTTTTCTTCCATCTACTTCCCTGTACCTCTCGGAGAGGAAGTCAGAGGCATGACCTTTTTCTAGTTTCCTTGAGGCTTTGCTCGAGCAAAACGCCCTTCGATATTTTGCTGCGCATCTGAGCTAATTGAATCTAAAAGATTGTGTGTGAACCCAGGGCTGTGGTAATGAGAGCAGAGCTGCCTGTGCACAAAAGGTCTGTAAATTGATAGAAAAGGTGGGCGATCCCTCTGACAATTTGCCTCAGACAGAGCCTCCAAAGGGCAATCTCCCAGCCTGCCTGATCCTCTGCGGGAGCCAAAAGGGCACAGAGGGACGAGTGTTGAGTTATAGCCTCTAACCCACCGATCTAGCCATCTACTTTATCAGTCAGATATCATTCTGATTCTCGATAGCTCACTTGCTCGAGGGGGAAATATACTAGCAACAAAACTGAAATCGGGGCATTTGCTCAGGCACAACAGTGTTCAAGGATATGTTCACATTTATTCAATTCTGTCTTAAAACAATGGTTTTACAGTTTTTGCTTTCTGTATTCATTCCTCCTAAACTGCTTCCATATTCATGTGGGTGGCAGTTGAAAAACTGTGAACCACCTGATTTTTGATTAAGTTTTAGTGTTAGTCGAAAAAAAGAAATGTTGGTTTTAATCACATGTTAATAATTGGATTATTGGTTTTCATCAAGTTCATCAAGACAACACATTTTGGCTCGTTTTATAGTAATTTTAGTCTGATTTAGTTTGATTTTTGTCATGCATTTTTCATTCTCAAGCATTCTGAGGCTACCGCTGTCACCAATTTTGATGTGTGCAGTTACCATAGTTACAGGTGTTGTTCTCATCTGGCAGAAACGGCACTGTTTACTTGACATACAAAATGTAATAGCTCACACACACTGTGCTTGTTACTTTGCTCTGCAGTAACACGACAGACTGACTCTCCTTAGTTAAGGCAGCCGTCATTCCCGAACTCTCTGTTTGAACAGTCGTCACTATGCGTTGGCGTTATTGCAGCTACCTGTGCTCTCCATTGCAGAGCAGCCTGATCATTAAGATGTATTCAGTCACCTGTTCTCTAAAATATTATTCACTGCCTGGCTTCAACTTGAGCTAAGTAGCCAAAACAGTAATTTGGTGGAGAAAGATTTAGATTAGTAATCTCTCTGTCATGAATATCAATAGCCGTTAAACATGAAAGATAGCTGGCTGAAAGTAACATTACTTTTCCCAGCTGTTTTGTTGCCACCTCTTGTCTAATTTTTAGTGACTGTGGATGAATTTAGTCCATAAATCTGTTCATTTTCTCCTCCCAGAAACTTAACATTACCTAACATTAGTAATAATAATAATAATAAGAAGAAGAAGAAGAAACTTTATTTAAATGGCAAAATTCACATATAAAATGCAACACAAAGTGCTTAACATAAAAGCAGATAATCATAATATTTATGATAAAACAATAAAAAAGTAAAACTAAAAAAGTAAAATTGAATTAAAACAGCAGGATAAGACAGCATAAAACAACCATCAAGTAAAAACACTTCAGGAGAAAGCAATGGTAAAAAGATGTCTTAAGATTCTGTTTGAAAGTGTCAACAGATATAGAGCCTTTAGAGACCTTCAGGTAGACTGTTCCAGAGTTTTGGGGAGTGTAATTAACAAAGGCTGCCTCTCCGTACCTTTTAGTTCTGACCTCAGGGACAATCAAGAGGTTTGAGTCAGAGGATCTAAGGGACCTAGCAGGCACATATGTCTTAACCATATCTGACAGATAAGACGGGGCGAAGCCATTCAGTGATTTAAAAACCAATAAAAGAATTTTAAAATTAATTCTGTGACAGACAGGTAACCAGTGTAAAGATTTTAAGTTTGGAGTAATGTGGGCTCTCTGTCTGGTTTTCATCAGAACACTTGTTGCTGTGTTCTGTACGAGCTGTAACTGACCAATAGCTTTCTTAGATACACTAGACAGATGAGTGTTACAATAATCCAGCCTGCTGGAGATAAAGGCATGTAGTGTCTGCCTGGGAGAGAAACAGTCTGACTCTGGCAATATTCCTCCAGTGGTAGAAGGACACTTTAGTCACATTTCTAATGTGATTTTGTTTCCTTGGTGTTTAGTGCAAATAATTTTAGGTGGTTTTTCTCTCTCAGCTTTTGCTCTAATAACTGCGATCATGTCGTTGATAGAACTGAAGTCATTTGAGCTTACAGAGATATACAGGTGGGTGTCGTCTGCATAATAATGGAAATTGATGTTGCAATATCTAATAATATTGCTAAGTGGTAACATATACAGACTGAAAAGAACTGGGCCTAAGACAGAGCCCTGCGGGACACCACATGCTGGGTCTATCTTAGTAGAGGACTGGTCATCCATGGCCACATAAAATTGTCGATCAGTTAAGTAAGACCTGAACCATTTAAGAACTGTGCTAGAGAGACCAACCCAGGGTTCGAGTCTGTCCAGCAGAATATTATGATCTACAGTGTCAAATGCAGCACTGAGATCTAACAGAACCAGCACCAAGACCTTTTTCTCATCAGTGTTCATCCTGAGGTCACTGACAACTTTGATTAGCGCTGTTTCCGTACTGTGCTGGGCCCTGAAACCAGACTGGAATTTTTCAAACACAGTGTTGTCGCAGAAGAAATTGTTCAGCTGTATTTTCTAAAATCTTACTCAGAAAAGGTTGGAGATTGGTCTGTAGTTAGAGATGACAGAAAAATCTATGTTGTCTTCTTTAAGCAGTGGTTTAATTAAAGCAGTTTTAAAAAGCTGTAGGGAAGGTTTGATTAATTATTGTTAAAACTCTACAAAGCAGTTAAAAACCAATTTTTAAAAAGTGGTGGGAATGGGATCAAGGGCACAGGTGGAAGATTTTAACTCACAGGCAACTTTCTTGATCATTTCCAAGTCCACCGATGTAAAAAAGTGCATGGTGATTTCAAATTTTGGGGCTATACTTTGTGGTACATTTTCCAGCCTTTTCTGAATAATATTCATTCTGATTGCTGCAATCTTATCTTTAAATTAGGCAGAGAATTCATTACATTTAGTAACACTCAGGTGATCAGAGTAATAGTTAGAGATAGGGTTTATGAGACTATCAACTGCTGAAAAAATAACCCTTGGATTATTGGAGTTTTTATTTATAAGTTCAGAGAAATAAGATCGCCTGGCGGTTCTGATCGCTGCATTGTATTTCTCCTAGGAGTTCTTTTAAGATGCCATTTTGGACCTGAAGTTTTGTCTTTCTCCATCTCCATTCAGTTTTGTGACAGTTTCTTTTGAGTTGGTTGATATTCTTTTTTTATCCATGGTGGTTTTTGGTTTTGAGGAATTTTTTTGTACCTGACTGGGGCAATATGGTCAATAGAATTGAAGTTTTGTATTTAAATTATCCACTAGATCATCAACAGATGAAGGGAGAGTTGGCAAAGACATATTATTTATATGCAAGATAAAATTTTCTGCCATTTCAGATGTAAGATATCGTCTTTTTACAGTGCGTCTAGAATTACAATGCAGCATATGAAGAGAGACAGTGAATTCGATTAAGTAGTGATCAGACAGAACCACATCCATAACTGATGAAATGTCAACAGAAAGTCCACGAGTGATGACAAGGTCTATGATCACAGCTATGAGTTGGTTCATTAACATGTATGAAGCTCAGATCTTCCAATAGCTGTGAAAAGTCAGTAGCCTTCTTGTCTGTGTTATTGTCAATGTGTAAATTAAAGTCACCAATAATGATTATATTGTCATAATTAGAGCTGATGATACATAAGAGCTCAGAGAAATCAGACAAGAAATTTGGGCAGTGCTATAGATAATAACTGCAAGAATGGGTACCTGACATTTCAGTGAGACAGCATGACACTCAAATGAACTAAAAACATCAAAAGAAATATCCCTTGGTCGCAGAGCATCAACACATATGGTGGCTGTCCCCCCACCCCTCTTCCCTTGTCTAATGGAGTAGGAGAAATTATAATTTTGCGGGGCAGTTTCAATAAGGGTGACAGATGCGTCCGTGTTTAGCCAGGTTTCAGTTAAAAATAGGCAGTCAAACTGATGCTCTAAAATAAGATCATTAAAAATCATCAAAAAAGTTTTATTGCTGAGGGACCTGATATTTAAAAGTGCCATTCGCATATTTACTGTCTTGCTTTGATCTGTAAGTGGTTGGCAACAGTCACTAGATGAAGGGATGCATACAAGGTTGTTAAAATTTACTCCGCTCTGAGTTCGGAGTTTAGATCTTACGAGATACTGAGAATTTGTCAAATTAGATTTTAAAAACGGTTTATGAGGTCTTTTAGTTACATGGACTGGAATCGTGACTATATCGCAGGATGAGTTCACAAGTCCAGATGCAGAATGACGAGCTCCATGTCGATATGGGGGGGCTAGCGCTGGAAACAGTAGTATGACTTGAAACCAGAGAAGAAGGGTCCGGGGTGGGTGTGTGGAGTGTAAACAGTCAATCACGTGGAATGGACTGCACCGTATGCTGTATGTTAGCGGCTAGCCTTCGTGAGCCCAGTTTTTTTGGGTGAACTCTGTGAAAAAGAAACAAACGGTCCCAAAATAGATTAAAATTGTAAATAAAACCCACATTGTGAGACCTACAAGTGGACTGAAGCTGAAGCTGTGGAGGCTAAGGAGTCTGCTAAAACAACCAGCACCGCAACCCACCGTGGGAATGGGACCTGAGATAAAAACAGACCTTCAGCAACACTTCATTACTTGAAGATAACCTAAGTAAAAAAAGGCTGCTGCTAATTCTTGATAAAAATGTATACGTCATGGTTTTTGTTTTTGCATTCCCTGTCAAACCTGTAGCATATTGTCAGTATCTTCATTGACAGCTCATTATAAACGCCTTAGCCGTTAACAGAAAAATGCTGATGTCCTTCACACACTCTGAACTACTGTACATGTAGTTACACTAAATTGTACAGTATGCAGGCCATTCAAATTTGAACAGTCAATAGTTACAATTAGTGCAAGTAAACAATACTTTCTTTCATTCATACTTATTTGTATTTCTGGACTCTTTGCTGGAGCACAACTTCTTCCAGTATAGTATAATAACTTGTAAAACTGACCTCAATAAACCAGCCTGCCACCACTGACCACAAACCAGCGCTCTCCCTCAGTTATTTCACTTTGCTTTGACATTGACATGACATATAGTTTTACCCACAAAGTACAACCACTTTCCCCAAACTGTTTTTAATGGCAGAAAACACAAGGTTATAATACAGTATGGCAGAACATCTGTCCCTCTGGTGTAGTAGATGAGTAATAATAAACTGACTTTGGAGAAACACAGCCCACTCCTGAATAAAGACATAAAAATCCTATTAACAGCAGGCTGCACTCACGTACAGTAAGGCCTGTAATCAGGTAGAGGATCATTGACCTCCAGCTGACCTCCATCTATCCCACCTAACCCCCATATCCCTCTGCAGGGCATTGTATGCTGATACATCAGCCTTGACTGCACACACTCGCCAGTAAAATATCTTGCTATGATAATGAAGATTTAGGCCATAGTACATGAGAAAGAGAGCCTTGCAGTGAAATATTGGCATGTTGGATATCTGGATAAAAAACAGTCTTTGCATCTACGTGTGGTTTTATTAAGCCTTCAAGTCAATATGCAAATAAGGTAAGTAGGGCCAGTGGACTTGTCTACAAACATAATGTGTCCAAGGCATGAACATATTATTAGAACTTTATACCAGTTTTCAAGACAGCAGTCATTCACTTGAATGAAAATTGCTCACCCAGCGCATAGGCCAAAAAAACTTCTCTCTCTTCCTGATTACCTGTTAATACAGTTTAAAGTTATTTTTTGTTCCTGTCCTATCAGTTCCAAAGTCCTAATCTTACAGCATGTAATACAAATCACATCTACAGACAACTGTTTACCTCCGCTGACAATCATTTACAAAGTTAACTTTCCTACCATACTAGAATGAATGCAAGCCAGTGGATGCGCCAGGTGGGAAAAGCATGGCAGGCTTTGAAAAATGGCTGGCAGTGGACCATTTGTGGCCATGGGCTGAAACAAGCAACCATTGCAATGGTCCTTTAATCCTTGTCTCTCAAGAGTGTACAGAGTGTTGGCTCAAACAAGGACAGAAGTTCCTCACTTCACCCACCCACATGCATGCAAACAACCAGGAACAATAAAAGCAAACTGCTGTGGTGGTCCTGCTGTCTGTAACAACCCAGAGAAAGACATTTCAGAGCTGCTCGGTGCTCGTAACGGGCAGCTATGTGAGCAGGCAGCGGTGATTAAAATGACATCAGCACCATGGAAACTGTGCATCGTGCCATTCCCTCAAGGAAAATCACAGGCCTATTTCCAGCTGTATTTCACTGCAGATAATTCAATATGAATTTTAGTGTCACAATTAGGACCTTAGATGTGTTCTACTGAAGAGTAAAGGAGAGCGGCCTAGTGTGGCCCAGCTTTTATAGGAAAAATAGGAAATAAACAACAAAATAGAAGAATAGAAGACTGACCATACATATAGGTAGACATTCCATCTGCTGTAGCCATCACTACCAGCACCAACCACTATGACAGAACCGAAAGGGGTGGGGGGGTGGGGGGGGGTTATCTCTGGGAATTGCAGTGAAAGATGTATATCAATGAGAATGTGCTGTTGCATTTGTAGATACTTTAACATAGAAGTAGAATCCTCTTAACAGAGCTCAAGCCTCCAACAGTGACTACTTCTTAATTTTGCAAACCTAACACCAGTATAACGGCTTATGTCAGATGTTGGAACCTGCCTGCAGGGATTTGCTCCCATTCGGCTGCAAGAGCATTAGTGAGGTCCAACACTGATGTTGGGTGATAAGGCCTGGCTCACAGTCAGCGTTCCAGCCAGGGCAGTGTGACAGTGACCCAGCAAACACAATACCAGCACCCTGAAACTGAAGCAGCTAATTGGAATTCATTCACTTTTTAAATTTTTATTATTTACACCTGTGGTTTTCCCACTGTGACATGTCAACATGTCTTCTGTGAAAAAGGGCCTGTGTAAAATATCATTGTATGTTNTCGACTACATCTTAATTGCAGACTATAACTATCGCCTGATCAAATACGCAAAAAACTATGTAAAACATTATTACTAGGAGTAGTTACACAATGTTTTGATCAAATAACAAACAAAAAGAAGACTGTACACAACTAGAAGAAGCTACAATGTCAGCCATATTACTTCAGCAATAGTGCATCACACAATTTGGGCCAATTGATTAGGTGAATCTTTTATTTTATAAAAATGTATACTTAAACCAGTGGTTATGCTCCAGACTGTAACACACTATAACACAAATCACATTGTACTACTACTGTAAATGATGCCCCTTATTTAAAATAAATGTAATTTTACGTCATTCGTACTGCCCTGTAACATTTCAAGGTGCAGTGTTTAATGGATCATGCCACGTTTTGGTCCCTCCACCTATCATGTGACAAATGCAGTAGTGTAGGTATATTTGACTGAGTTCATATTTATTCTACAATCAGACATATTATTGCTATTTTTAAATGGGCTTTTAGTCTACCATGGTCTAACTTAGTAGTTTAATTAAATTTAAAGTAAGTAAATAAAAACAAGCAAAACTTTGCGCAGCTCTCAGTCAGGACATGCTGGGAACAACAACGACAACAGGGGGCAAACACGGCACATACTGTTTAAACACACTCACAAAACTCAGGACAACATTTCCAAATTCAAATCTGAGCTGAATCAATGTTACATTTTAGCTCAATTGAATCATAAGGCATTTGTGCTCAGTCAGTGAATCTAGAATACGTGTGGTGTTTTCGAAAGTTGTGTTCAGACTGAACGCAGAGCGAATTTTTGCAATATTTGCAAACTGACTGCTGGTATGTTTTCGCAGTCTGTGTTTATTCGCCCCAAACAGAAAATGTACCAACTGTACAGATGGTAACTAGCTAGCAACGTACACACAACCGTGTCTATGTGTGTGTTTCCATGACATTTCAGACTCTGGCTGATCTCAGAACTCACCACAAGTCCAGTTCTATATGTTATTTTCCATTTACAGACACGTCTTTGCGACCCGCACTGAATGCTGTCACATTTTCGTTTGTGTATTTGTCTTGTTTTAATGTGAAATTCTAAGATTCTGTCCAAGCCAGCAGAAGGCAGTAGTGGAGTATTTGTAACACGGGAGATGCCTTCTCTCAGGAACTGCTAGCCTTCTGCTCATTTTGCAGAGAGACCTGTCCGACAACAACGAAACACTTCTCCCTCTCATTTCTCCTGATTAACTGAATCTGCTTGCCCTGCCAGCAGTGATTTGTGATTTCCACCTCTACTGTAAACCAGAGGAAAGGACTTGTTGTCTGGTGAATTCCCCTCCTTAGATGACTTGGTGGTTTCTGGCTCCCCCAGGTGCACCACACTGATACCAAACTTAGTGCAGAACCCGAACGCCATAGTCCACTGCAGTTTAGAGACATCCACTCGCGTCTTTGTGTTGACTTTATATGTAATCATGCTCCCTCTAAAAGTTGCTTCACATTCAGTCTGAACACCCTTTGAGAGATACCTGCCCCTGGTGTTTACTGATTCAACTGCAACTTTCCAAACGTGACAGAGGAGGCAGTAGTTTTGATTCAGTGTTGTGTTGTTCTCTTACGTTGCTGTACAATCCATCATTGCATTTCAGTTTACTGTCAGTAACATCAGTTCTTTTCAGATTATCACAAAGTATCTTGTACCTCCTGTCGTCTGCCTCTTACTGTGATTTCTAAAAGACCTGCTTAGCATTGGGACTGTTCCAAGCTTATTGTTACTGATGTTCTGAAGCTTGTATGGTGAATCTGTCCTCAGGGGAAATTATGGCTCAGATATTGATACGGTATAACTCATTGATCCCTCTGTCTGTGTGCAGTTGTGGCTGTGAGTTTATCTTTCCTCTGAGACCCACGGACATGTAGCCACTTAAAGTGACCAGGAGGGAGACAGACTCATTACTTCACTTGACAGCCTGTCACAACACTGACAGCCCTGGGGATCATACCTGACGTGGGAGTACAGTAAGGAAAGCAAGTTAGTAGTTCTATAAAAACTAGATTATATCTGTCAGATTTTGTTTTGCATATCAGAAAACATCCACCGTTTGCATACCTTATCACATTGCCATTCCAGTCTTTACTGAAGCCATTTCATAAATAACTCTGTCCAGGAAATAAAGTGCATTAACAGTTGTGATACTGGTTGGATAGCTTTCTGATCTGCTGTGGTCGTGTGAAAAGCAGAGCGATTATTTTCGAGGAGGGAGGCATGAAAGTCAGTGAAATACCAATTTGAAGGTCACAACCTTTTGTTGATCTGAGCAGATGGACTGGTTTGTGATCTGAACCTTTCAGATGGAGGGTCGATGAGCGTGAGTGATGCTACACTGCACGTCCAAACAAGGGGAATTCAAAGACAGGAAATGTTCTTCATATGAAAACAACTGTGTCACAAATGAGTCCCATTATCCCATTACACAACTGAGCCTTTTGGGAACTCTATTGACTGATGCTGAACACAGCAGACTGCACTGAGACTTTTAAAACACTGGGAACCCACTTTAATTCAAAATAGTACCAAAAAACAACAACTTTTAACAGCTTCTACTGAGTGTTGGTGCTGAGCGACTCCTCAAGTTGCTCCAAAACAAACAGACAGTATCTTTAACACTGAATATAAAAAGAAACTTAATTGTAGAAAATCTTGAGTGGGAGTTTAGGAAGTATAAGTGCATTTTTACCAATAGTTAGTATATGAAGAATATAGTATTCACTGTAATAGAACAATAAAATAGTTAGTTAATAGTAAATAGTTAATACAAACAGGTGCAGTATTTCACTGCATTTTTTCTTCTTCAGCCAAACTCTCTTTTATTTATTACATGGCATATTTATGTCAGGTTGACACTCGCTTGTTAATCAACCTTGGGGGGATCTGGGCTTGCTCCTGTAAATTCATTAATCCATTAAATTATTTATTTATTTAATTGTCTGTTTCATTCATATAATTATGTCCCATCTAGTCTTTGATAGAAACATGTTGTTAAAAAACAAAAAAGTCTTTCAGAAAAATTCAGAATTCTATTCGAACAGTAATCATCTATTTGAATTCAAAATTAAGAGAATTAAGAAAACTGAATTGGCCAACCATCTGAGAAGTAATGTGAGGAAGCATTTTGGATTCAACTATAGATGTGAAAACGTGGATAAAGGTAAGGATATCTGCTGACTTTGCAACTTCCTTACAGTAACTTTAGCTCATCACTCGATGAAGCAAATGAATGGAACAATGTCAGTTCTACAGTGAAGTGTAGTTTGGACTACATGGGTTGCTTTCAGTTAATTTCAACACATTAGGTGTTTGTTCTAATTAGCTCGTGATTTGTTGATTTTTTGAAAAAGTGACAGCCACAGCAAATTCTGGCCTTTGGAATAAACTCTGTGAGTACAAATCAACTCAATTTGAGTGTATATACGTGACCACTGAATAGACTCTAGCGCGGAGTTAAAGTAACTCTTTTCTTGGAGTTGATCTTTTAACCCATTTCAGAAGTTAAAACATTAATCCTATGTAGAGTGAAAGTAACTCTCACCTGGAGTTAATGTTAATATGAACTATTTCATAGTGTTAACAGTTAACACTAAACATATGTGTCATTTAACACTTATGGAGTTAATATATTTCAAAACAATGGCAAAAATGACTACAAAAAACATCATATTCATTACAACAAGTGTCCAAGTGAAGACTGCCTGGGCGGGGCAGGAATTGTTAAGATCGCTAACACCAGGAGTAGTGTTGAACAACACCCAGTGAATGAACACCGAAATATTACACTGCCAAAGAGCATCCCTCAACACAAACTGTAGTCTTAATTAGAAAATAAACTCCAAAAATCTAACCCTTTCACACTTTTTTGTCTAACTTTTTGTCTAGATTATTTTACTCCAGAAATTTGCTGTACACAAAGTGATATACAGAGGGAACTGCACTGACTTGACAGAATCAATATGTAACATGTCACATTGTGTTGAAATTGTTAGTTAATTCATGAAAAGATAATCAGTAAGAAATGTTTTTAAATCTTGAAAGTCAATTGTTTAAATCAAATTAAAATAACACCTTCTTAAATGTCAGGATTTGCTGCTATTATAATACAAGAATCAAGAATCAATAAACTAATCAATTATGAAAAGAATATTTCTAATACTGATTTTTGTTTGTTCTACTTGTGATTAAGAAGAAGTCAGGAAGACAGGAATCTTTTTTTTTTCCTTTCTGTTTTTTTACTTCAATGTTTAGAGGCATGGTAAAGTCACGTTCAAGGTTGCAGTAAATAGTGGTGATGTGTTGTGTTGCATTACAGTAAACAGGGCAACAAACTGAAGCCAATAAAATCCCAGACCTGCCCCTCTCCACTGATGGAGTCAACCCAGTGGATCTCATTTCAGCATGTACCATTACATGCTGTGACAGCCTTGATAAAACTTTTAATTGCATCCCTCTGAGCTTTTCTCTGATGCCTGAGACAAATTGACTTTGGGCTAAAAGTCAGATGGTATCAGAGATTTTTACTGCAGTCTCCAGCAAATAATCCTTTGTAAATTTGATCTGCACCCCACAAATAGCAAGTGGCACACACAGAGGAGCAGATTTACCCTCCCATCCGCCTGAAGCTCTTTATTTATACCTATTTATATGGCAGTGAGAGAGCTCAATGCACAGCAAGTGAAAAACATACATCACATTCAGTAAAAAGCTGCAAATAAATGAAACAGAAGCAAATTAAGAAATACGTTCACCAATTTGACAATACATTTGTTGCGTAAAGAAGCGTGCTGAAAATCGAAAGTGAAATGCGCAACTGAAGTTTCCAGGAGGATACAAATACTGTTAAACACGTACATTTTTACATTAAAGTTATAATCTCGAAGATTTTCATTTTGTTGTCTTTTGCAACACCTATGGCGATAATCTGTAATTGCAGGCGTGTTTTTGGACCTCACTTCAGTTTCAGTTTCCTTGTCTGTAGTCATCAGTCTTTTCTTTAGTTGTTCGGCCATAGTAACCGTTTACTCACAACGCTAGCAGAGACCGGAAAAAACAGTCGTAATACTGCAAATGCTGCAGGCTTTCANNCAGTGGACCATAGGCTCAATCACCATTGTGTTGCATCATTCGGCGATAGATAGTGACTTAACAGACATTTATTTAAATGAAAATTTTAGAGATTTTATCTTTAAGACAGCACTATTTCAGTAATATTGGAGACTTTGGTGCCTAAAGCATTAGCCTTTTACTACATATTACTACAATACTAGAGTATTTTTAGTGTCACCCAGAGTTGGGAAGGAGATGTGTGAAAAAAGCAAGAGTAGCATCCCACATAACAAACATACAATGGTATGTCATTATTTAGTTACCTGATGATTCTCTTCAGCTCCCCAAGACGCTTTTCATAAGAGAAGCTAGATGTGCTGTCCAAGGGGCCGTGCACTTGTACATCACCAGCCATGAATGTTACATACCACTTGCTCTTTGCCATACAGCAAACCATATCACTCCGCAAATGCAATTAAGGGCTTTTTCACACCTGAAAGTCCAAACCAAGGTTTTTTTGACATTGTATACATTGGAACCAGTTAGTTTTGGTTTCACATTGCAATGATGCAAGCGCAATAAAGAACCATACACGACATACCCACTGTACGTCCTGTCGTCATCACTGCGTCTCCCTATACCTGTAATTGATTGGTTCGTAGACAGGCGTGCACCTGACGTTGGCATGTCTATCGCAATCTGAATGAATGGAGAAAAATGAATTAACTCCTCTCCCCACGCACTACCGCGGCTCATTTTGTTTTGTTGCGTTTTTCCTTTTTTTGGTTCCGATGATAACTGCCAAAACTTCCTGTAAATGGTCCAAAAGTCTGAAGCATCCCAAAAATGTTGTCACACTAGAAACAAACATTTGGGGGAGGTTTCACACCCGTAATTTTGGTAAAGGAGTTTCGGACTAAAAAGTCTGAAACTCCGGACCAAATAAGGTAGGTGTGGAAGGGCCCTAAAATGGAGTGACCCAAGTCATTCATTTCAAAGCAATACTGATGATGAAACTAAATGCAGATGGCAACAACTTCAACAAGAAATTGAAGTTCACAATCATCACATTTAACAAGATAATAATGGAAAATGGCAGAATTTTAACTATAGTTGAAATTTCAACAAAATAAAATGAGAATACGTTGAATGGTTTCATCAGCTACCTTTATTACTCAAGAGGATGTGACATGATTATTTAATTAATCAACTCTGTTACACAGTTGTTTCTTCTGCTTTATTTTATACTGAATTAATTTGTCTCCTTTGATCCACTCATTTATTTAATTTCTAGCTTTCAGGTTCAGTTTTTTCTCCCTTTTTGGCAAATTAAAAAAGAGCATTAAAGAAAATACCCTGCTAATGTTAGGGTTTAATTGGTGATGTACGGGTTTAGTTTTTGAAAAAAAATTTCAAGGGAATAACGGACCAGAACATATCAGTAATAGTATGGTAATGATGGGATAATAATAAAATAATCTCCTCAAAATAATCATCAGGGCAATCGTCTTTCAGTAATCATGGAGTATTTCCAGTGTAAAATCCATGCAATTTCCAAAAATAAGGCTATTAACAATACTTTTCCAAACCACATTATGATTACCCATGAGACACTAATTGAACCAGTTTGCCAAGTTAAGTGTAACCTCCTCATTTTGTTTCAGTAAAAAGGATAATTAATAAATTTCACACATAATTATTATTTATTATGCAGGAGGGAATTAGTTTAAACAGGCCGCTTTAATGAAAAACTGTAAATGAAGCCATTTTAAAGTGTAGCAGAGGTGGGTTTTTTAGGTCCCATATTGGACCTAGTATTTCCCCAGGGATTAGGATGTAAATGCATGTAAATGTCGCTCATCTGGACACTTAGGGCCTTTAGTTTAGTTAACAGGAAAAGCACATATTTGACTTATCAAACATTTTCATATGTAAATATTACATGTGAAAAATAACAGATACATGCAGTCCGTCCACTGTGTAATGTTTGTAGGTGTTTCTTTCTCTGATGACATAATACAACTAGATATCTAACATGTGAGGAGGTGACAGAAAAATAAAAAAAAGGATCCAGTTGGGACGGTGAGGAGGATGAGGTGGAGGAGGGGGAGGCCACAGTTGATGGAGGGAGAACTGAGGCTGGGGAGGGGGGACGTGGGCTTCTTAGAAACAATGGAAGTGAAGTGATGGAACTGATGAACCTCTCAGTGACGCATCAGTGGAAGCGACGTCCAGTGAAGAGCCCTAGAGAAAATGAGACATATGCTATCTTCCTTTGCTATGCTAATGCAAGCAGGTATTCAGGGGGTAGAGACAGGGGGCTGGACTTCATGTCTTCTGAGAAACAGAGGAGGGGACGCCCGGGGTTATGCTGTTCCATTACCAACACACACAATGCTAATGAGTTGCTTTCTTCTCTATGTGTTCTAATGTTTTACATGATAAAAAATGGCTTTTCAAAGCTGTTATTACAAACCAGATGGCTCACCACAGAAAATAAAGTTTCCATAATGAGCAAGCTATCTATAAATGCATGTATTAATTATAAAGTCCTGCCTATAATTTACAAAACATTACATGGCCTTGCACTTCAACATATCAATGATTTATTGGTTCCATAAACACAAACACTGACAAGGAGGAGGAATTCTAGATTTAGAAGAACCTGCTTCTTGCATGTTGAAATCACGTAGTGGGACACAACACAGAGTCTTAGAGTGATGTCTTGTCACATGAAATATTGAGAAATGACATCTATGTGTTGAACTGCAAAGACATGTAAAGACAGCTAGAGAGGTGTGGTTCTTTATTAAGAAAGGATTACACAAAGAAGTCCAGAGACAGACATGTTTTGGACACTGGAAAAGCATTGATTAATGATTATGTACATAGTGTATATGTATGTATGTATATATATATATATATATATATATATATATATATATATATATTATTAGTGGCGGAGAGAACCAGACCTTTATTTCTAATTTCCCCTGCTTTGTAAGTACTGTTTATCATATTTGAGTAAATAGTCTCCCTGTTTTCTGATCAGTGGCCATTTCATGTCCATGACCCATTCTACTGCTCCTTATCCAAACTAGTCCTATTCCTGCTTCACAAGTACACACTTGCACTCTGCATTTTCAGTCTTGAGCAATGCAAACAGACAGGCTGAGAAGTTTGACTTTTAAAGATGCAACAAACTGCCACGCATGTGTGATTCATCGTGGTCGCTCTCCCAAGCAGAGATGCTCCGCTTTGTACTCCACATACTGTCAATGTATTATTCAGCAGTTCACGGTGAGTGGTTGCTCTCTGAATGGCACTGAGAGGTCAATGGCTCATGGAACACCATTAGCATCTCAACCCAGGGCTGACTGTGTGTGCATGTTTGTGAAAGAGAGAGAGACGTGGAGAGAGAGAGAGAGAGAGAGAGAGAGAGAGAGAGAGAGAGAGAGAGACCTCTGCAAAAGTCAAATGTAAACATTTTCCAGGATTTCCACCAGGAGAATTATTCAATTTCACCTTTATCTACACAAAGACTTACTCAAGGACCTTTCTTATTCCCATATGTGAAAACAAACACAAAAACACAACATGAAATAATATTCTCTGGCGTACACGAACAAAGCTAAAGGTCTAAAACCAAAGCAGTGGGCCCCAGAGGCTGTGTGAAAGTGTCGCATGCAAGGAACAACATGCTGTCAATTTTGGCTAAATATTTAAGGTTTTTCTTGGGGGGAGGTGCTAAAGGAAAGGCAATGGGGTCATTAAAATCAAAAGGGTTTCTCTCTTGGCAGCACAAATGTGTTCAGCAAATTGCATAGCAAACCGTCTGTTACACGATGAAATATAATGTGACCTGATATTTAAGACCTAAGGGTGGCGCTAGAGAAAGCTCATGGGAAATAAAAAAAAGGGCTTCGTCCTCTGGGGAGTGTGAAAGTGTTCACTTCCATGCTGATAACATTTGATATTTATCGTGTACAAGGATTTATCCCAGTGGGACAATAAATATATCTACAAATTTAATGAAGATGCAGATTTCAGTTTTGGATGTCTTGTTATGGACCAAAGCTTAGCCAGCCAACTTTGGGCTTAACCCAGGCTTTCTGGTGTTACAAAGCTGGTGCACTTTTAACCTGGGTAAATCACTATGATGAGCTTTGCTGCACAGCTAATCATCTCAGGAGCAGCTTTAGTTCAGAGGATCAGAACAATATGCATATACAGCCTTCCTGTTAACTGATCAACTCGCTGGAAAAAGTGAGTCATCACTTTTACTGGATCCAGAACTGGATGAAACACTGCATTAACAACGACATCCCAAATAATAATGGGCACACATCAGTGTAGTCATTTTACTGAGCTGGTTTGACCAAAGAGTTTTATTTATTTGGGCAATTTAGAATTTTGAAATAAAGATTTTTATTCTTGTTGTGGACAGAATTGTCAAGATGCCTTCAAAAGTACGGAGGGAGCGACTGACATATCCACATTTTGTGTCAGTAGTTAAATTGAGAGTGAAAGCCACAGCTCTTTGGAGAATGAATGCTTAGGAGAAGAGTGTTATGGATGAAAGGGAGCCATCAAGTTTCAAATCTGGCCCTGCTAACAGAGGGGTGTCTTTCAGAAGGGACTTTTTTTTTCAGGCATCCATTGTTGGACTAATACCCATATTTAACTAGCATAATACTGAAAAATACACTGTCTACACAGGGGGCATACTGTGACCAGTGAGTTAGCAGAGCAGCAGTAGCAGCTTTAGTCTGTGTCTACACCATAAAGGAATCATAAAATCATAGGATTACCAAGGCATTTTAGTGCAAAATGTGCTAACCTGTGTAAGAAAACCAAGTTTGGATCGAAGATCATGGTATTCCCAAAGCACACATCCAAAAGCACAAAAGAAAGGTTGAAAAGGAAACAAATGGACTGTTTTAAACTGGCCAACAATTCAATTCAATTCAATTCAATGAGTCCTGCAGTCCAATTGAAAATCTTTAGAGAGAGCTGACTATTCTGATGATGGTACATTTCCATTTACTGTATTTCTGAAGATACTGTACAGGTTATACAGAAAATCCCAGGGTGTTGGCGAACTGATTACAAGTACGTTGGACGTCCAAAGTCACGCCACTCTCTTCTTGTTTTTCCATTGGTCCGATGTCTGCTGCTGCTTGTATTTCTCTTTGAAAATGAACAAAATATGTGTAGGTTCTGTATACAGTCCAGTTTCACAATACCTCATTTAAATTCAGCAACAAATCATTTCTTTTGTCACTCTCCTTTTCCTTTCAACTTCTTTTCAGTCTGACTGGGTGCACCCTAACATAAGTAATTCTGAATCTCAATTCTCAATATTTGGATCCAACATTAGGTAGGTAACAATACTGAAACAATAACCACATCAATATTATCACTCTGCAACTCGCTTCAACCTTACAAAAGTTCACTTTTCAGCAATAACAAAATCACAATAACTAAGGCACAATAATGCACTGTATCAACAATATGAATACTCAGTCCATTTACTTAAACCAGTGATGGTTAATACTAGTCCTTCCACCAGCACAGGGAATGTGTGCGAAGAAGAATGAAGAAGGTGAGTGCCTTTTTCAAGTCCTGTCAAAAAATGTGTAAAGTCAAGAGTCTGAGATTTGGGGTTGTGCAAATGGTTCGGGGAGCTGAGTGTAAGAGTGGTGCAGCCTTGTGCAGTTTATGATTTTTACCATACTGCCGTGGCAGGAGGTTGGCAGTTTCTGGCTCTGGGCTCTTCAATTCAGGGATCTTCAATCCAGGGATCCAGAAGTCTCATCTGGGTTGGCTCGCCATCAACTTCAAATCCGACTCAAAACAAAAAACCTGACCTGCAGTCATTGACATGGCCAGAATTGTTCATTAATCAATTGCCTTTCTGACCTGTCAGGTATTGTTCATTCCTTTAACTTCAACTAAATATGTACACACAGTATAATGCAAACTGTACAACCAACATATTTTAAATTTCCTATACAGTAAATGACTTTCAGGATAAGGTGAAACTAAATTTCTATTTCAACTTAACCTTACATATACTTTTTTAAATTAAGGAAAACACTTTTACATGAATTACAAACTATACAGTGTAAACCTGACACAATATTATATCCACTAAATCAGATTCACTATACCAATGAAATAAAATACTTGACAAACATAACTTATGTAGCTTCAGTATTAACAGTTCAGTAGCTTTACCAGCCAGAGAAAACACTGAGCAATTAAACAGTCTTTATGTCACGTTTTTATACTCTTTCCAGTTGGGTTGTCAAACAGCTTTACTTTAGTTGAGCTCTACAACAGTCGGCTAATTGCACTGTTCACTGCTTAATGCTAACTTTGTTAGCTCTAGGCCTATCACTTGAACTTGCTAACTTAGCCTAGCAGCTCGTGGCGCAGCATTTAATTATTTATTTTTTACCGTGACTCACCAATTTGGGAGTTCCTCTGTGTCACTCGGCCGGTTTCAGTGAGCAAGGCCTCTCACACACACACATCTACGAGCTTACAACAAAGTACAGGCTGTTACCGTTCTGATTTAACAAAATTATATTGTGTTTATACTGTTTTATTTGAGTTACATTTTTACCTTTCAGCAGCAGGTTCTCTCCCTGCAGTGCCACCCAGCGTCTGACTAGAGTATACTGTGTAGCCTGCCTAGGTGCTGTGGACCTGCGTTCTGATTGGCTAAGGCACTTCCATGTTGTTTTGTTAACTCTTTGTGACCTGGGTTGCATTAGTCCCTCAAATCCTGTAACCTGTACCTGTCTGCCTGCTTGCCTGGTCTTCTGCCTGATCCACAGACTGATGATTTATTGCCTAACTCCTTGGGATAAGTTTCCCTGTTTCAGACTCATAATATATGTAGTGAAGACTTTGAAGGACTTAATAAAAGGTATAAAGATACATACAATGACATGTATGATTCCAGTGAATAATTTCCAGTGAGAAACATCCTGTCTTCACTTAGATATGCAATGACAATCACCTGAAGCTCAATATCAGCAAAACCAATTGGCTTGTGGTGGACTACCACAGGAACAGGAGGGCCCCTGTCCTGGTTGCCATCCAGGGAGTGGAAGTGAAGAGGGTGGACTCACACAAGTACCTTGTCACTAAATCACTAATGGCCAAAAACATGTTTTTCCAGCACATTATGATGTCACAGTGAAGTTGACCTTTGACCTTTTGGGTAAAAAAAAAAGTCATCATTTTATCCTATTAGACATTTGTGTGAAATTTTGTATTATAATTATGTAATATAATAAAATAATTAGCTTATGAATTCTTGAGTTATGACCAGGAACATGTTTTGTGAGGTCACAGTGACCTTTGACCTTTGACCACTAAATTCTAATTCTCATGGTACGGGGCTGGACCCTTGCTTGTTCCCAGTGTTTCTTAGTGTTTCCTCCTCCTTGTGTTCTTTGTGATCCCGTTTGTCTCTTTCTTGTGTTCTGTGTTGTCTCTTATGTCTCGTTCCCCGCACTAGTCTTGTCTTTGTCTGTTTTCAGTTTAGTTATGCACATTTCCTGTTTTATTTTATATACTTGCCTCTCATGTCAGACACTTTACTTCCTGCCCTAGTGTGTTTCCCACTTGTTTGATTACCTACTCCACCCCTGTTAGTTGCACCTGTCCCTCGTTGTCTCCTCACCTGTCTCCACTCTCCCATCAGCCCTTCACTATATATACCAGTCCTCTTCCTTTGTTCTTTGTCAGTTCGTCCTGCGTACTTCCCAGTGTGCCATGTGTTTCAGTTCTTTCTTGTGCTCCCGTGCTTCCATGCTCCTGGTTCCGTGTGTTCCTGTGTCATCCTGCCTGCTCTGCCTGTCCCTGCAGTAAGCCTTATTTTGTTAATAAATACCTTTGGTTCAGCTACTCTGGCTCCGAGCTGTCTGCATTTGGGTCCACCCTGCACTACCCTAACAGAATGAACTGACCTAACATGGACCCAGCGGACACCTACTTTTCCAGCCTGCCTTTCGCCTGGGATGACTTTGGGGTAACAAAGGAGGATTTTTTTGGATGAGGAGCCCAACTTCCTCAAACTACTCACCACCTGCTGGAGAACGGACCGTGAGTTTGCCCACACCGTCGGCGGCCCGGTCGACACCAGCTCCTGGCTCCTCGTCGGCGGCCCGGTCGACACCAGCTCCTGGCTCCCCGTCGGCGGCCCGGTCGACACCAGCTCCTGGCTCCCCGTCCCTGTCGGCTGTCCCTGCCGACGCCAAGCAGGAAGTTTCTGGTCCCCAGTCCATCCCTGCTGACACCCTGCCTGAAACCCAGTCAGCTGACTCTGCTGACGCCCAGGCAGAACTCCAGTCAGTGGTCCAGCAGCCTCTTATTTCTGAGCTGCAGCTGTCTCCAGTCCCTGAGCTGCAGCTGTCTCCAGTCCCTGAGCTGCAGCTGTCTCCAGTCCCTGAGCTGCAGCTGTCTCCAGTCCNCAATCCACTGAGTCTGAACTGCAGCAATCCACTGAGTCTGAACTGCAGCAATCCACTGAGTCTGAACTGCAGCAATCCACTGAGTCTGAACTGCAGTCACCAGTTCCCGAGCTGCAGCAACCACTAACTCCTGTGCTGCATCAGTCACCAGTTCCCGGGCTGCAGCTGTCTCCTGTTCCCGGGCTGCAGCTGTCTCCTGTTCCCGGGCTGCAGCTGTCTCCTGTTCCCGGGCTGCAGCTGTCTCCTGTTCCTGGGCTGCAGCAATCCACTGACCCTGAGCTGCAGTCACCAGTTCCCGAGCTTCAGCAGCCTCCAGTTTCCCTGGCTCCACCGATCTTCTGCTCAGCCCTCCTGTCGTCTGTCCTGTGGCAGACCTCCAGTCCTGCTGCCCTGTTGCAGGGTTGGCCTCCTGAGGGGTTCCGCCTTCGCCGCCGGCCTCCTGAGGGGTTCCGCCTTCGCTGCCGGCCTCCAGAGGGCCGGCAGCCTGAGGTCCTGGACTCTGTCTCTGCTCTGGATCAGAGGAGAATCCGGTGTGACTCCAGGTGTTTATACCTTCAGATGCTCTGGCTTTGTCCTCGGGTCTCTCCTCCAAAGCTCCCCGTGCTCAGCAGCTGTCTGTCGGCGCGGAGGGGCTCTGTTGTTCTCCTGGTCTGCTCTGCCCGGTCTGCTCTGCCCGGTCCTCCCCATACAACACAACAAAGCCGCGCGATAGGCGCACATTTTTCGCTCAAGTTGAATATTTACTAGTACTATTTATTTATAGACGGTTTTGGTGAGTTTTATTTTGTTTGAATGAAGTGTGTTTGCTCTCATTTGTTTTGGTCTGAGATGCTGTGCTCTAGTGCGACAACTACTGGTTCTGAATGTCATATAAGGAACCTTTAAAGGCCATGATTGCATCATATCTGAAGGACAAGTACAAAATGTAGTACTTACCAGAGTTCCTTTTACCCTAAACACAGCTGTCCATGAGTCCCTAGGAGTGACTCCAGCAGAACCCAATGTTAGCCAAACCCCTAAGGGCCCAGTGGACGCTGATCTGAACCCCAATCTGATCTGCAACAGTTTTAACCTACAAAAGGCTAAAACATGTCAGAAACACAATTATGACTAATACAGCAGAGAGCAAACATTTGTAGAAAAGGACAGAGTCTGGTTGTAATCTTATCCGTATCCCAAAGCAGAAAAATCATTCCCTACCAAAATTGCTCCACGATGGAAAGGCTCCTATAGAGTGGCACAACAAATCAGCCAACTGAACTATGAAATTGTCCTGGAAGATTCAGGAGAGGATCTCTCTGTCGTGAATATTGCTCAAACTGTGCTACCCAACATCTATAGAGTGAGAGAAGCAACAGCCTCTTCAGGCTTGTCTCAGGGGGGTAAGGGGTGTTAACATGTTAAACGTTCACAATCACCCAGCTCACCCTCCTCTTTTTTTTCAATTGGTTTGATGTCTCCTGCCTTGTAAATTGTCGGAGTCAGAATACACAGTGCGTCCTCGGCTAAATAGTTCTACAAACTGTAGTAGAGTGCATTACGTCGTGGCAGCTTAGTCTGTCGGACAACTCAACTCAAGCAAAAACTGACACCACAAGGAACGTTTGTCCTGTATAGAGGTGTACATACTATACTTTTCATCTCTCTCCCTCTAACTACACTAAGTTTTATGAACTGTCTGAACATCAAATTCTGTGTGAATTACATAACGGCAATACATAAACTTTTTTGGTCTGTTTTATTTTATTTATTTATTTCCCCCTACTGAACCAAGTTTGGATAGACTGCAAACCATCTGAACCCCACCACCAGCGCCCTAAACTAGCTGGAGGACACTGACCAGTCAGTGTGAACTAGGAAAATGAAGCTTTATAAATTAAAAGTCTTTTAAAGAATTTCTCACCAAACTACTAAGCTTACTAGAACAAAAATCACAGGTTCTGAGTAACTTATTAATAACTCACAGAAACATTCTCTTGAAACTATATTTTGAGGGATTTGAACAAGTGATAAAAATCTGTAGAGAGAGGTCACATTTAATATGACATTCGTTCTTCTCACTTTTATTGGTTAACAGTGTATCTTTGTCTGTAGTTATTGCCCAAATCAATGCATGCTGCGATGTCACAATCTCTGTTTTTAAGTTGTTCATAGAGGATTCTTATTCAAACACAGACAGTAATACATTCTCAAGAATTGGTCCACATATGTTACATCTGGGATGTCGACCTTTACCAAGCAGTTATTTATTACATTTTGTGGGTTTAGAGACAGTAGTGTGTAATTTGCCCGTCCTCTTGAATAAAGGAATAAGGAAAGTTTTCCATACGGATCCCATCAATACACCACGATGCCCTATCATCTCCTCTAATGGCTCCTTGACTGAACCAGCTGCACACTTCCTCCAGACCAAAAGGTTACATTTTTTGTAGTTAAATGGAACAGTGGGAGAAAGCATTAATTAACAATGTCAACAATCAATTTTGGATTTGCATTACCTTATATCGTAGGCACATTAATGACATTTTGTCATCTCCCATGGGAGCTTGCTCTGTTGTGAAATGTCAGAATCAGACTAATGATAGTAAAGCAAAACTGTAGCACTCTATCTTAGATTAAAATACATCTCAGATAGCAAGAATCTTCTCTGAGAAGTTTGCAATTGCAGTCCAAATTTTTCAAAGACTGATCACACCTCTGGAGCACCCATCTGATGAAACTGTATGATTGAAGCATAATTTTGAGGAACATTAATGTACTATTTTATGATAATTTTTTAAATGTTATTTGCAGAGTGTAAATGTGGAAATGTTTATCAGTCTGTCCATCCTTTCACACGCAAGATATTTCGACAACCCTAACTCTAACCCTAACCCTGAAAGATGAATCCTTCAAAATTTTCGGGGACTCTATTAACCTTTATTCTTGTACAGAGGTTAAGAACCTTTTTTTGCATTATAATTTTTATATTGGCAGTTGTGTTGTGAAAAGGGGGGTCAAATTTTTGGAAATTAAAACACATATTGGGACTTTTATCTCCCTGCCTTTCCAAAGAAACTCCCAAGCTCTTTCAAACATTCAAACTCTCAATGAATTTGCTTTTAACCCAAGTTAGTTAGCTAGTTGCATTTTCAAATCAAGTTCAAGTACAAACACTGATTATGTTATGCCCAGCTGACCTATGTAGTTCAAAATCAGTATCCTGTTGTGGGTGTGACAGGGAATAATGAGAAGAAGATGCAGCGCAGACTGAGCTGAAGACAAACCGGAACTTCCAGGTTTTGTTCCAGAGGTAAGAAAACCTCATTCCAACTTCCAATGACATTTGCCTCAAAGCCTCTTGAGGTAAATTTGTGATTTGTGATATTGGGCTGTATAAATAAAACTGAGTTGACTTGATTTTTAATTACACTAATAACTAAAAATATAGCCTTGGAACAGAGCCTTTCTCAACAGTTGTAGTGTGGCTTAGTGGCATGAACACCATTTCTTATAAGCCCTAGACATCTGCAGGCTAAATGTCATAGTTCTATTATACATTTTATTTATATATATATATATATATACACATACATATATACACACATACATATATACATACATACATATTATATTAAGTTATATTATTTGTATTCAGCTTTTCTTGCTGAATCATATCGTTTAAGTAGGAAATGTCCCATGGTTTGGTACCAGTTTGCGACCTAGGGGTTGGGAACCACTGCTCAGATTTCTTAAAAGCCTTTTCATGTTCAGCACTCCATGAGCCTTCCTGTTGTTTCACCCTCAGGCCAAAATGTCAGTCTTACAAACAAGTTATCTCATAACCAAACACGCAAACTGCCAATGGGATGAAGCAGTTTGATTTTAATGACCCCTTGACCTTTCCTCTGGCGCTACCCACAGGACAAATACTTTTAGCCTTACTAATAGTAAGACCTGAAGAAGAGCAGAATCATAAGTATGTTGTTCGTACTTTCCTGCACTTTTATATAGTGGGGCGTCATGAATTAAATGTATCTTCAGACTGTAGTTGAACCAGAACGACCTAACAACTTGATTTTGTTACATAAAAAATAGGATTATGCAGCTTTAACTGAACATTTGATGAGGAGGAGGAGATCTCTACATCTGGACACAGGATCTAATGGATATTCATCATCTCATCTCCATCACCCAGCAACAAACTGCAGTGTCAAAGCTGTGGGGAATAACAACCGAGATGCCTCTTAGTGGCTATACAGCTACCCTGTAACTGACTGACTGAATCCCGATAGCCAGTTACTGCTATGTATGTGTGCATATACACACAAACACCCTGTGGGGGGAAACTGAGAGATTATCTCCTCTACCAACCACCCACATCAGTTCTGACCTCTGCAGAGTCCCCGAGGGAGGGTTCCGCCACGGTTGTCATTGATCTCCCAACACACACACCATGGGTTTGATTGCAGGTTAGGGGAGGAGATTCACAATCAATACAGTACAGTTATCTGCAGCACTCTGATATCAGAGGTAATATTGGGAATCACCAATGTTAGGTTTTAATTGTTTCAGGGGCTAGAACGTTGCTGTAAAATCAAAGTCTAACATGTTTTTCTACTAATAAACAGTTCAAAGCATTGTAGTGTGGAAAGACACCAGAAAAATGAGAGACATCTGATCTCAAATGTCTACAGAATTCTTTTTTTTCGATTTCAGAATGTCCAGCATCACTATGTGTTGCTATGTCCAAGAGCCTGCAGTGTTTTCATCAAAAGTAACAACACAGAACACTTTGACCGTTGTCCATATCCGGTGGAAAATGGATCAGTGCTCAAGCAAGTACCTTTTGCTACGTTTCTATCAGCTTATAACATCTCCTTGCAGCAAATTTCTCCACAATTCAAATAACCTGTGCAAGTGTTTGACTAGCTAATAGGTTTATTTCACATTTCATGGTTTTCTGAGAAGGCACATCAATCGTGTCATTTCACAACATTAGACTGTCTCATGGCTTGGCAGACCCAGGCATGTATCATGTGACCCTGGCAAAAAAGTTGAACCAGGCTTAATGCGCTGTGGTGGCCAATTAAATACATGCAATCTCACACTCGAGAGATATAACTTTCCAGAGTTGTAAAATCCTGTCTCATAGTGTTATAAACCTCTGTGCAGGGTTTTGGTGTCTGATAAGCCTTTCATGTCTCACTGGCACATGAAGCAACACGCCCTCATCAACACAGCTCCTTGCTGTTTTTTGGTCTGAATGCCATGTCAAATAAAAGCAAAGAGAAATATTATATAATGTAGGAATATACAGTATATATATACTGTACATAGACATCTATACATGCATATGCTGTACATAACCAGCCTCTTTATGTATATTCATTCAATATTTAATAGATAAATATTTATATATTTATAACGTAGAGGTCATTTGTTAAGAAAAAACTAACTCAACTTAAAAAGGCTGGTCATTTAATTCTACAAAACAAAGAAAGAAAAAAGAAAAGCTAGTTCAGGGATGTTGCCACAGTGTGCTTGCTCTTTTTCTCTTGTGTTTTCTTCTCCTCTCATGCTCCTGTATGAGGAAAAGTGTCTCTGGGGGGTTCAGAAAAATAGTTTTCCCCAGCAGCACCATAAATTAACCACCATGAGACAGCCCATCTTTATTAATTGCTTATATTTACCTAAGACAAGAAATATGACAGATAGCAGATTCTGATAACACAGACGTCTTACTCAGTAATATGGCCTAAACTGAGGCATAATACATTAAAGTCACACACATTAGATATTTAATGTCTATTAACTCCTGCAGCGTGCCATAAATCTTAATTGCAGGCAACCGACTATAGAGGTTACACATGATAGCTGCTTGGACCATCATTAGTCTTAATAGAGACACTAAAGACATTTGTGTGTGTACTGTATGTCTGTGTGTGTGTGTGTGTGTGTGTGTGTGTGTGTTTGTGTATGTGCACAGCCACATAGGTTAAAAGCTGTAAATTAATAGGTGTTGCATTTTCATTATGAATGTAGCTGTTTATTATTGCCTGCTGGCCCATTCTTAACATTTTGGTATTTCAGGTATTTATTTTTTAAATACCTTTTATTAATACAGACGAAGTTACAGTAACACACGCTTTTCCCCCCAGACACACCTTGCTTTGGATGCATACAGTTCTTCTCATTCTCACTGGGTGCTGATGGTAGAACCAGTCTTCTGGTCATTGGGCAGTTCCACATTAGGGAGTTCAGCGCCTTGCTCAAAGGCACCTTGACAATAGTTGAAGAAGGAAAAAGTGCCGCTCCTTCAGTTTCCTCTTTCACATTTGTTCTGTTTAAGTTTAAGAGTAAAAGTACATAAATATTTCTAGCAAAATATACTTAAAGTATAAAAGCAAAAGTACTCATTACATGCCAAAATAGGCTCTGTCAGTGTTACATTGTTATATGTTATACTATTGGATTATTATTACTGATGCATTAACATGCAAGCAGCATTTAAATATTGTAGCCGACTGAGGTAGAGCTAATTTCACTCATTTTATATACTGTCAGATGGCTTAATTAACGGTGCATTGATCTTATAGGATCAGGTTTTTTAAGTCCTAATCTGCAAAGCAACTAGTAATTACAGCTGTCTGATAGATGGTGTCTATATACCTATGGAAGATTTTGGACCAACCTGTAAGACAATGCTCTCCACCACCATCACCATAACACCAAATGATATAATATAAACTTTCATCTTCAAATCTATTTAGTGATGTCTGTGACTGTCTCTGATGCTGCATGTCCTTTTGGTATGTGTGGCTATGTTTGTTTTCTTTCTATCTGCTGTACTCAGGTCTGTCTTGCAAAAGAGATCTTGATCTCAATGAGATTACCTGATTTAATAAAGGTGGTATATATAAATGAAGGAACATCTTGTGGAGGAATGGTGTTCATCCCTCCAATAGAGTTCCACAGACTTGGCAAGGAGCACTGAAGCTGTTCTGGTGGCTCGTGGTGGCGTGACTCCATACTAAGACACTTCATGTTGGTTAGGGTTAACCCTAACCCTAACCCTATAGCAAGCACAGTGCTGTTGAGTATGGTGATGGGGGCCAGTGTTGGGTGGCTTAAGGAGTTTAAAAGATGGGTCTCCTGAGGTGTAGTTGTTTGTGTAGAGGGAGGAAAGCACACATCTCCGGGGGGTGAGAGTGCTGAATGTCCGGATGCTGGATGGGATTTTCCCCAGCTTCACCTGCTGCCTCCTGCTGGGCATCTGAGAAAGCCAAAGGCATCTGGAGCCATGGGGACCATGCCTTTTTTTGGGGGATCCACAGGGGTACCCCCTGAAAATGGCAAGGCAAGTCCCTTCAAAAGATGGCCGCTGGACATCAGGGTAGCTCCTCAACTGGTCCACTGAAAGCTCGTAGGGTTAAGGAAGCACAGGATCAGGGCAGGCAGCGGTCTAGCCTGCTGAGGGCAGGTGAGTGTCTGCTGAGTCCAACAGGGGAAGGACCCAAACAGGGACTGTTCAGTGATTTACTGACAAAGTGAAGGTACAGTATACAGTATATAGGCTTACAGGCAGGTACAGGGTCAGAATAGGGTCAAGTTCAGGTTCTGGTTCAAGCGGCTCAAAAGCAAAGGCACAAAGTAACCTAACAACTTTTGACTTTCTGGCAGGGAATGAGTGTAAATTGACTGGTTTTATACTGCAGACTAATGAGGGAAATTGGGAGCAGGTGAGCAGGTGGGTGGGGAAGGTCAGGTGATGGGAATGGCGGGAAAGGGGTTACTGCAGGGCAGATAAGGGAAAGTGGAAGCAGGTGAGCAGGTTGATGACAGCAAGGTGACCAGGATGGAGGGTAAAAGTCTGAGGGCATCTGGTGGACAGGTGGAGAATGGCAATGAAGGAGCCTGGGGAAGTGGGAATGTGGCTAGAGAGAGGACGTTCGCTAGATGTATTGATAAGAGCGCAGTTCGGAATCCCTGCTGTCACAGTTTAACCAGCGCTCTGTTGCATTTCTCGCACAGGCA
>NTHP01000140.1:1001320-1051841 GCA_003416845.1 Oplegnathus fasciatus | reverse complement strand
CAGAATAAAGTTAAACTCTTTACACTCATGTTGGTCTTGTCACTGCTGGCAGAGGACACACTCCATCTTTTGGCAGCTTTGGCATCAACAGGTGGAGATTCTCTATCCTTGTCTGCACTGTGAATCTTCCTGTTCAGGTCCTGAAACATGTCCTGGTGGCGTTTCCGGGTGTGCATAATCTTCTACACAGGAACATTGCACGTTACGTATAAGGTAAACAGCACAGGCTACCATCAATCCTACTTTACCCCCTTCACATTTAATGTCTCGAATCTCAACACTACAGACACACCCAAACTTTGAGTAAATCTGATAAATGTATGCAAACATCTAGAGGTCTGAACAGCTAAGTAAGAGACATATCAGCTTTTTGGTCTAAGTCTAAAAAGCTCTGTAGGAATCAAAGAGACTAAAATTACCTCAAAGTCAAGCTCTGCATAGCGCGATTTTCGTCTCTGGGGGGGAGATGAGACAGAGAGATTAAAGATGTGTCTTGATATTGTGTGCCTTGTGAGCAGACAAATGCTCAAGTGTTTCTTAATTCTTTCATTGTGAATCTCCACATCAGCGAGTTAAGAAAGGGTGTTGCTGAGACCCAGAGGAGAGCAGTGAGTCATGAGGGAGGAAACAAGGTTTGCTGCTGGTCATTCTGACCCTGTTGGCACAAGTTTGCAGTTAACAGATTGTGACCGAATGACCTTTAAGTCCTCCATCACGGAGTGGTGAAGGAAAACCTGACCTTCAGGCTGGGCGGTTGCTGTGGCAGCTGCCGCCTCGCACGGCATTATGGAAGTGTGTTTTGCCCCGAAGTGAAAAGACACCAGCAGGCAGATGTCCAGGCCGCTGTGTGCTGATCACTGTGTTGTCTCATTCTGCCACTGCTGTCTGCACTAGGAGCTGAGTGAAAACTAACCTTTTTAAAGATGCTGTCCTTACATGGGGCCAGAAAATACTGGGATACTTCTTGTGATGCAGTGTTTTGAATAAAATAAAGGGGCTTGTTGCCTTATTTTTAGTATCAAGGGAGGGTGACCTAAGCATGCAAGAAATGTAGCACAGTGCTGCCCTAGGAGACCTAATTAATGATCTTTTTATTTATTTTTATGAACTAATATTCAGTTTATTAACGTGTGGCTCTCTAGTTGATCATCACTGTTAATCATTTCTTCATCTAAGGGGAGCGTAATGCTGTGTTGGTCAAACCTAGCCTGTGGCACGTTACATGCCACATAGATGATTCTATAAAAAATAATATTCTACATCACATCAGTAACTAAAGTTTACTATATGAATGGCTGCGGTCCATGCAAAATAATAGATGACCAACAAAACAGTAAACTGGCATGATATGCGGCACCATTCACATTGATATATGGATAAGATCAGAAACACAGCAGGTAATACTAATTTAGAGTTAAGCTCTAATGTCCCTGTAGTGAGAGAGTGAAAATAGAGAAGAGATATGATGAGAACAAAGTGAGATTCACCACAATGATACGAATGTAAATTCTCAAACAAAAGCCAGTATTCACATAATAGCCATGGCATGAATAAATAAAGGCCGGTTGCTAATTAAGGTAATACATATTTGGAGGGGGGGGTGAAAGTGGCAGAACTATAACGGCTCCAATGGTAAATTCAGTAATATGTCCATTTCCACAGCACTAATTCAAACAGCAGAGCAACAGTCATGTCAGCCATGTCATACTCACCACTCTGCTGCTCTGAGTTTGTCTTTACCAGAAATACTGTTTTTATTCATTAATTTATTCCACTCACTTCTACTTTGGCGTTTTTTCAATACTGTCAATGAAGCTCACCTATTCACTGTGTGACATTTCACATTAAAAGCCTTCCAGGAAAGAAAGGGATTATGCGGTGCTGGAAGGCCTTTAATGTGTAACAAGTGTGCAGGAAATTTTATTGACAGACGTTTAGCAGTTCTAGAAAAAAAAGAGCAAATTGGAAGTGATTGGAATGAATTACTAATTGAGAACAGTACTTATGTTAAAAAGAGAAACTGAGACCAGCAGAGTGGTCAGTATGGAATGACTGTGTTGTTGTTCTGATGGGAATAAAGCTGTGTAAATGTATATTATCCTGAATTTATCAATAAAATGCGTAAACGAGGTTGGAGTATTGAATTTGCATTAAAAGCCAAAAGCATCAACAGCAAATGAAAACAGAAGCAGATCACTAAAATATGATCAACTACACTTATAAAACAGGGGACGTTTCAAATAAAGGCCTGGTTCTTGAGAATTTATGGTAAGTAGTAGAACAAAATAGAACTTTACATGCCTTGTTTTATTTCAAGTATTAAGTATGAGGCTGATGATGCATAGCCATATCCACGTCTTTCATGACAAGAATATGCTGATCACTTTAGTGGTCTTACCTCCAGTGAGCTCATGGACAGTGTGGAGACGGTCTCACTCTTGGACATCACACCGGAGTTTCCAGAATCTCCCCCATCACACATGCTGTTGGCCACCTGGGAGTCTCTTGGCATATTCTGCAGGTTGTGTGCAGGTGAGTCTCTGTCAGAGCATGACACACTGATCTGGTCAGCAGGCAGGCTCTTCAGCCCAAAGCCAGGCACTGGCTCCCCGCTGACAGGGTTAGCCAGGTGGATGAGCCTGGTCTGAGGCAGCTGCTCGATACTGATGTTATACTTGGCTGTCTGCTCCTCTTTCCCCTTGGCTGGCTTCAGGGTGCCTGTGTTGTTGGTCGGTAGAATGACGTACCCCGGGCCTTTGCCAGCGCCCTCAGAGCTGCTGCCCTCTCCGTTCCCTCGTGGCAGATCCCCATCCAGCTGCTTGAAGAGCTCACCATCGCAGATGTAGATGGATTTGGCACCTGGCAGCTCGGTGCTGATTCCCTTAGCGGCGCCCTTCTCCCTGCGCAGCGTCAGCGTGTGGCTGGTGTAGTCGGCCACGTTCTGGAGGTGAACCTTGGCCATGCTGGCCGGCATGGTGTTAAAGTTAGAACCCTTCTGAAGGGTGAGGGTCCCAGACGAGGCCTTCTCCTCCCCCTGGAGAGATGAGCGCTTCATAGTGCCTGGATGTAACAGAAAGACAGAGATCAAGTCTGAGATGAAGAGCTAGACCATCGCTGAATGACCCACTTGGGGGCAAAAATAAGCTGTGGGTACCTATTGACCTCTACCTCCCCTCTAACTGTGCAATATTCCTTCATATCACATATACTGTGTTGTCATCAAGTAAACAATTTAAGCACATATTTAGTAATATGCACCATGTAAAACTAGATTCTGATACAGGGTGTCTGATAAAGGGTCTGAAGATAATGAAGGATGCTGCAATTATCTCAGCTGATACTGTTTCTCAAACAGTAAACTTAGGGCTTTGGGGGGCCCTGGGATCTGGTGTCTATAGCAGCTGCCAGCTTTCCTCAGTCAATAATCCAGCCTTGGGTTGAACAGATACTGAAGCAACCTTCTACTAAAACTCAGATATGGCTGAATGAGTACCATCCAGCTCTATAGGTATGAAGCACCATACATAATTATAAATTAATAATTTCAGCAGTAAATAGTGGTTTAGCTATGGAACGCCCTAAAAGGGTAAAAAAAAAAAGATATACTGGAATCTGAATTTATATCAGAAAATAAGTGATGAGACACTGTAGTCCAGACATGCCAAAAAATGTTGTGAGGTAACATAGAAACAGTGTGAACATTACCATTGTCAATTTTACAACTGTAAAATGTCTGTGAACAAAATAACCAAAACTTTTTATCACTTTTCAAACATCCATATCAGTCAGATGCTGCTGAGTGCTCTGACAAACCAGATCACCCAGAAAAACAATTCTAGAAAGTTCTTGTTTGTTGAAATATCTCAACTGAGAGTACATGGCTCACATCGGGCTTGCCTTGGCATTGTGACCCAACCTCATTTCACCATAACAAATGTTGGCTTATGGCAGCATGTATATCCCTTACCATGTCCAGGCTGGTAAACAATGTCAGACAACGCTCTATTCAAAACACTAAATATCTTATAATCGCTCTCTGCGCTCCCTCCTCCTACTTGACATATACAAAGAAAAAAACTGTCATCTCTCTCTGTTCTTTTCTGTCTTTTCTCGATCGGGCCTGTCTGTGTCTCAATAGCTTTTCTGCTCCAGATGCTTTTCTTGATATCCTGTCTCAAGAGATAATCAGATTTTCACTCCCAGCGGATATCAGAGCAGAGCCAGTATCTGATGCGGCACTGTCGGGAGGGACTTAATTATACGGCAGCAGGGTAGAAGAGCCTCAGACAGTCCTATTTATCTGCATATAACTGCTCAACACACGTTCATCCCGCTCCTATCAGCCTGGGCTAAACTGCGTTATACAGCCGTAATGTGCTGTATCTCTTGTCAAAACAGCTCCTTGGCGAAGGGAGGCTGCTGTGATGTTGATTGTAAGACACAAGTGTAGAACTGAGGGGTAACATGCCTCACATCTGTCCCGACAACACTGAGGAATTTGAAGCAGTCAAAATACAGAGAGGAAGCACAAAGAGGCATCTCTAGCTTTTGAACAGCTGTCCCCAAAGTCAAATCAAACACACGCAAACACAAAATCACACAACACAGTCGACCTGGAGCTTACCTGATCTGCAAGCCATATCCACGTCTTTCTCAAAGTCAGTCTGAGGACACAAAATAGTAAATATTGCATTAAGTGTGCACATCCTGTCAATATGTAATAATTAATTCTGAAAGGTGAAAATAACAACAAACATATACATATTCATACCATGAGCTGAGCGTGGCCATTCTGGAAAGATCCTCCTGAATCTCCATTAGCATCCTCCTGGCGGTCCACCACACGGCACTTCACTGCCTCCTGAACCTGTAAGAAGCCATGAGAGCACAGATCATGATTTTAGGGCTGGTAGGATATATAAATACTTCAGTTCACAAATACTGAGGGAGTGGCCATTTATAATAAAAGCTAAAAGTCTATAGCCCTGGTAGCTGCCCCTACAGGCTGAAATGTTCATTACAACACTAAAAACAAAAGTATTCAAATGAACAACAGATTTTTCCAGTCTAAGAGACTTACAAGCAGTCAGGCTAAAAAGTCTGGGCTACAAGTTTGTCCTGATGGCGGCACTACAAGCCGAAGGTCATGGGGTCATTAAAATCAAAACGGTTCACCCCACTGGAATGTGCTCAAACAATGTCATGGCCATCTGCACCCCTGCATCCCACCCATCACGGAGATCATGGACTTCGTCATAGATGCGTTCTACTATGCTGGTTTTTTATTAGTGTTAGGTTAGGTTAAGAAGTCAATGAAAAATGTTTCACATTAAACCCATTTTACACACATTGCTCGGGGCATAATCTACCCCTTTCCTGGTAGGGTTTTAATGTGAAACAGCTGCAGGAAGTGTTGAGTTCCAGTAGCTTAAAATCGATCAAAAGAACGACAATATAGATAAATGATTGGAATCATTTAGTGATTGAACACAGTGTTTTCAAAAAACCAACAACACAAAAAAAAAGCATTAAACTCAGAGCAGGTGAGGATGACTTGATTCTGTTGTTATACGGATGGAATCGGTACTGTAGAAATGTACTAATTCTGCATTTATCAGTAAAAGTCTGGGCAAAAAACATGTCTTAATGGTAGCACTACAGGCCAACGGTCTTGGAGGGTCATTAAACTGGTTTTGTGTGCAAAGTTCACAGTTAAGTCTGTAGGTGGTATCATTCCAAAATGGAAAGGGTGCATTGTCTGGGGAGTATGAATGTGCTCTGTAATAAACGGGCAATCAGCACATTAGATTTTGATATGGACTATTGGTTTGGCTATAGAAAAGGTCAGAAGTTTGCTACAAAAACATTTAGATGCACTGTCTAAGGACTAAGATTTTGAGATCATGGTGCTCATCATGGATCATGGACCATCATGACCATATTCATCCAGGGGTAATTTGGGCTGATGGTGGTGCGAGACGAAAAGTCTGGGGGTCAGCAAAATCCTTAGGAATAACCCTAACCCTAACCCTAACCCTCTGAGGACCCCGTGTATCTAATCCCATGTCAATTTGGCCAGCAGTTGTAGAGATATATTGAATGAATGGACAGACCAACTGACACACCAACATAGCCATTCATATGCTGCTGGTGAAAATTTGAATCTAGCCTCTGTCAAGATATTTATTGTAGAACTGATCCATACTGCACTAGTTTTTATGGGAAAACCTTAAATTCCACAACAGTATATAAAGAATCTCAGCGGGAGGCTAAAGAGCCATCGCATTTGTAGCCTCAAACAAAACCAGGAAGAAGTACATATATAAAGTCAGTGGTCAAGTGAGGTACCTCTCTGCGCAGGATGCAGTGTACCATGACAATGACGAAGCCTTCCAGTGAATCAAAGACAGCAAACAGGATCTGGAAGAGTGCAGAGCGCCGGTCGGTGATGGCGAGGACGGCTGACATCCATGTGAGGGCCAGGAGGGGCAAAACCACACAGGAGCTCCACAGTGATGCCCTGCAGGACGGGAGGGGAACCGCAGTCAAGGACAGCACTAGTCAACATGACACAGAGGGCAATACTACAATGTTTTCTGACAATTATGCTGTAAGACATTTCATATTTGTTATTAGCTAAGATTATTCAATTTTTTGACATCTAAGGCAGGCTTCCATATAAAACAATACCAAGAGATAAACTGGATTTATTCTCCTCTGGAACATCAACAAAGGTAGAGGATGTAATGCTTCACACAATCTTAAACCAATCTCCTACTTGCCCTTGATAACCACGCTGTTAGCATAGTGTTAGCAGCCTTCAACTCTAACCATGCATAAATAAATAACATCACAACAAATAATTATGTTACTATCACAAACAAAAACATACATCCATTATCTGCAGATATATATGTTCATAATTCACATATATTACATGCATGTATGTTTAAGATGGCTCAGTCAAACCATAGAGGATCTAGTGCCACAGGAAAGAGAGGGAGGAGCGAGGGTGAGCAGTGGGGAAAAAAACGAGTGTAATGAGGCTGAAACAGAATGCAAAGACAAACAGAAGAGGCAGAGCAGAGAAGGACAGAGAGACAGAGAGAGAGAGTCTAGAGAAGTGTCATTCCCACTGTCCATATTTTTGCTCCCACTTTGCTGTTCTTGTTTATTTCTGGCTCATTCCATTTGTTTTAATGTGCACATCAGGAATAAACAAGATCAATAACTACTCTCAGTGTGAGTGTCATTAAATGGTCTTTCACGCAAATTCTCTGACTAAAGCTATTCAAAAGATGCTAATATGAATTTCAATTAGAGGATATTCCAGGGGTGGAAAAAGTACTTAAGTCCTTTACTCAAGTAAAATTATGTGGTACATGTAACAATGGAATACTCCATTATAAGCAAAAGTACTGCATTCATGTCATACTAACCAGTCTGCTGCTCTGAGTTGCTCTTTGAGCACAAATGCTCTTCTCACTCATCATGTCCAATTGCTGCTGCTTTGCCGTTTTTTCGATCAGTTGCTGTCAATGAAACTTCATGCGGGTGTTTGACATTAATGATAGAAAGAGGGATTATGGCCCTTGAGCTGCTACAATGCTTTTGAATATTTAAAATCTGTGCTGGAAGTGTTGAGTTTCATTGACAGCAGCTTCACCAAACCGAACAAAAAACTGCAAAAGGGAAGTGACTTGAATATATTAGTGAGAGAGAACAGCATTTCTATTAAAAACCGAAAGTCTGTTTTTGACATCATAGTTGCACTGATGGAATTAGTGCTGTAGTTTTTTTTTTTTTTCTGCATTTATATCCCTTATTTGGTATTGTTTCATAAACCTTTGAAAAGAATTTCATTGTTGCAGCTGGTCTAACAGTGAAATTTACTTGTGGCATTGTGCTCTTTAAAAGGGACTAATAAACTGAAAAGACATGGCTCTTACGCTACATTCATGTCACATTAAATTGTCAGAAAGCTGACTGACTTATATCAACATCCAAACAGTAATCATGACTAACGTATGAGGCAGATCAGCCCACGTTTCCTGCAAGACCTTACTAATCAAGCCATGGTGACACAATCTCTAAGAATCATGCACTAATAGAAATGTGTTTATAAAAAAGCCTTTGAAGTCAACCACCCACTTTCATGGTTTTAAAGAAATTTTCATTATGATAAAATACTGTCAATTTGTCAGACTGTCTTGTTCAAATTCTATTAATGCATCCCATTTTTTAAAGCTCATCTTCTAGTTTGCATTTAATAAGATAATCTGCAAAGTAAAATGTGATACAGATAAATGTATTAACGCAAAAACAAAATATGTCCCTTCAAAATGTGCTTCAATAAAAGAACAAAGTCTAACAAATATTAAAACCACGAACAAAGTAGCAGCATAAAAACTCTATACAACTTAATTGAAAGTACTTAGTTACTTTCCACCTCTGGGATTAAATAGGGCTAGACCAATACAATAAATGGGTTTGTTGATGTTGGCCATTATTTTCCTTGACCTCATTTGAAATTTGATGTTTCTCATTATGTGAATCCTGTTTTCAGAGGCTTTTCCACCCTGCCCACAGTAACACTCTGGAGGACATACTCGATGATAGTTTTGCTATGAAATTGGTCAGATGATCAGTTCGAGATACTGAAAATACTGCCTTCAAAACGGCTGAATGGCTGAATCCTACCTGAAGGATAGTTCAAGTTATTTTCAGTCTGGACCTTGTTTTCCACAGTCATTGTTTATGACCAAAATTATCTGACTGTAGACCTACAAACTTCTCCATTTGCAGGGAGTGCCGTTCTCCAATACAATCCACCGGGGACAGGAAACATTAAGTAAAACCAAAAAGTGATTACAACACATTTGTTTGCCCAGTAACGCCCACATGGTATTAGATATGCAATTAAAACTAAAGTGAACTAATTATGTTCATGTTTGTAGTATTTTCACTGAATACAAACTGCAGAGTCTGTCAACCCCTTAGCAGTAATTAGCTGTAATTTTTTGCTGACTCCACTATCTTCACATGGCATTACAAACTAGTGAAACATGTCAACACAAGCATAAAACAAGACTGATGACATGTAGTGGGTAATCCATTGATGTTTGCCAGGCCTCGCAAAAAAAATCAATACAATACTAATTAAATCTTGTATCTAAAGTAGAGGCTGACATGTGATTTGACTTGTGGATCATGATGAGGCCAGAATAAACATTATCATTTGAATATTTAAAAGTGTTGACTATTGAGACCTACCCATTTTATTTAGGAAGAGACTCTATAGTCTACATAGGAAATAAATCATACACAGGAGTGAAGCAGAATAGGGAGTAAAAATGACAAGATCAGGATATATATTGTCATATTGCTAAACCCTAGTGTGAAATATGTGCTGCAGTGCTGCTGGGTGATTCAGTTTTTTACGCATATTTCTGTATATTTTTAACAATTTTTTCTCCATCAAGTAGTCTCAACCACTAGCCACAAAAAAACAAAAAAATGTGTCTGATGTGTGTGAAGTGTGTCAGCAATGTCACATTACAGACTATGAAGTGAAATGATGCGTATTCATTGTTCGGTCACAGCTATTTAAAACATAGAGAAGCTATTTAGAGGTTGTATTTGTGGATTGTAGCAGAGAGCAACACTCCCTGAAAAACAAGAGGCAGAAAAGTCCACAATGAACTTCTACAGTTATGATTAGATTCTATTTAGCACAATAGCCAAAAGTAGAAAATAAAGGTCCAGGTTGAAAATAATGGAAATGATCCATCTAGGCACTCATAGATCACAGCAAGACACACACATAAACTGAGACAATAAAGGTGTATTGCTGTCCTCTCTGCATACATAGCCATGGCCTCCTCAACATTTGTCCTAATCTGCTTTGTAATCTCTTAAGGGCCAAACACAAACACACACACTCACTCACTCATTCACATATCAACCACATATGCATAATTATTTACATATATACAGTTAACATAGTTTGTTTTCAAGAGCAGCACTAAGCTTCAGGAGCCTTATTGAGTGAAATCATCCCTGCCAGGGCATCAAAGAGAAGAAAAAATGACAGAGGGGTAAAGGAAAGCGAACCAATCAAGTGAGGGAGAAGCAGGGAGGCATACAGTAGAGGAGAGAACAGAGGTAAAAAGAGTTAAGGAAAAATAATTAGCGGGACTAACATGGCGTTACTGGTAGCTGTGGTGGAAACGTCAGCCGAAGAGATAACTCCGCACTTGGCACATTTGAGCGTCATATTGTACAGTGGCACTGTCATCTGACTGCAAAGTCAAATTAACACGCTGTAACATACACAAACAGATACAAATGCACCTACACACAGACTCGCACTGATGCACGTGCACACACGAGCACGCACAACAACAGTCACGCAAACAGTGAGTCACAGTGTTCTCACACAATCTCTCTCTCAGGGCTACAGTCCAGCTCGGAGTTTTGTGTGTGTTTTCGGGTTTACCTGTGTGTGATTCAGGGGACGAGGGATGTGGGGCCGAGACGTGGCCATTGGTGGATATTTCAAGTTACACATGTCTGATTCTCTTCACAAATGACTGGTTTGATGACCTGAAGGAAACTGAGGCTCTGCGTTCTCAGTATTTCACCCACTCAACCATTTATCTGCTTGTAATACAAAAAGGCTTCATCTAAATGTCTAATTTCACGCATTTTGTATGCCTGTTGTGGACTCACATCTCTGCTGCTCTGATTATGATGATGTGCAGGATGTGCCTCACCCCTGGTTATCTCAATCTCTGCTAACTGCTTATTGCGAGCAATGCCAAGCTCTAATGCAAAGGTTTACACACACACACACATTTCAAACCTCCACTCTCATGAATCCGCATACACACCTGTGCAAGCAATGGGTTCCAACAGTCATAACAGTCACAATAGAAAAATCCTGCCTAATTTGTGATGAAAGTGTTACATAGCATAGCACAGGTGTTAAACTATGACAAGCAATGCAGTAACTAATAAACTGTGTTCCCCTCAAACAGCCAAGTGATTACCAAGTCCAGGGTACTGGAAGTAAAAGTCCAGTACATTTTAAACTTACTACTTAGACAACGTTAAATGATTGACATTTGGAGCACTGGATCTTTGTACAATCATCAGTATAAAAGTTGAGCAATTGTGATAGAAAATATCTGGCTCTTTGATAAGAAATCAAAGGTAAAAGCCAATGTATGTGTACAACTTGCAGAAAAAACATAGTTTGTAACAACTTGAGATTTACTTTGTACCTCTGGCTATTGACTCTATTGGTCATGATAACATTGTACTCTCTAAATAGATCTCAGAACATGCAGACATCGCTATAAATAGTTCCAATGGAGCAAGAAACGTAGTTCAGACGATCAGACAGAATCTACAATATTTACAGTTCGCCTTTATTTTCTCTTCCAAATAAGCTTCACCTGGGGGGTTGTTGACCACCTGACCATCTGACCGCCCCCTTTTCTTTCCCCATCTGACCTATTTTTTAGCATTATTGCCACCAGATGTCAGCACTTATTGCTGAGTACAATGTTATCAAAATTGAAAGAAACAAGGGCCAGAGCAGTGAAAACCAAAACCAAAGTTGTAATAAACTTTTATTTAAGGAGAGTCAGCTACTTAATCTTAAGAGACATTTTTTGATTAAAAAAATCCAATCAATGAGCTTAATATTGTGCTGCGAGGGCCGCTAACGCTGAGTGGAAGCTAAAAATTACACTTCATAGGATGCTCATCTTCATCATCGTAAAATAGTCCTTTGGATTCTGGGTACATTTGGGATGAGTTCGTCAACTATGGTGCAGTGTTTAGTTTCCAACTGCGACAAGAAACTATTTTGAATTTCCTCCTTTTCAGGAACACTGAAAATATAATTAAATTGAAACTTTGAAATGGATACTTAAAGTTGGGAAAATACCTCTGGAACTACAGTGGTAGCTCCCCCCACTTCGTAACTCTGAGTGATTTCACTTTAATCCTCAGATACAGTTTGTCACTGTGCATCTTCCTCATTTCTTTACTTAATTCACCCTCTATGTCTCCTGAATGTCAGACTCAAGTAAAGACATTGTTGTGTGTATATATGGGACTGACACCAAGACCTGATGTGTACTATTGATTTTCTAAATCACTGAAGTATTTCCTGTATCCAAATTCCATTACAGCTACAGTACTCGAACTATCTCAGTGTGATGCCACATAGTGGCAAATAAGACAAAACTGCAAAATGGATCAAATGATGATCACCGAAAGCTGTTGTTTGGGTGGATTTTGCTTTTAATGAGTTCACTGAAGGATAGAAAGGGTATTAACTGTCTATATGTATTTCCAACAGTATACACCTAATAAGACAGCACCACATGATTTCCAGGTATGATCACCGAGTAACTACATCACTTAATTTTCTTTCCAACACCCCAAAGATCCCGAAACTCCCCAAACCATCAGGATTCCATTTATAACTCTCTACTGTCGTTGCCAGACAAAGACTGACTACAATGCTGGAGATATTGACAAGTAATAACAAACTAATCTGTTACAATACGGCCTTCTGCTAAACAACAATTAAAGCTGAAGAGCTGAGGGAATCGATTTTTGTAGCCCCTGGACGCCTGGATTAAAAATCACATAATGGAAGAAATTCAATTTCAAGTAAAAGGGCAATACAGCCACTAAATGTACGCCGTAGGCAGTGATATTAAAAAGCAATCAAGACTTTTTGAAATACAACACCATTCCCTGGACTGAGAGCAAAAGGTGGGTGGGGTGAGATGCATTAAGCTAAATAAATAAATATCCACTATGGAGAAACATCAAATTGATCTGGTACAATCTAGTCCTTGAGTCAAACATAAACCTTCTTCTGTACACTTTACAAGATGTTCCAAAGCTTTGCATCAAATGGGACACCAGAATTTGGAAGTGCTTGTTAAAGCTACAAAAACCCTTTTTCATCTAAAAGCTTAATGTTTGATTAACCTGCTATTACAACCTGTAAATACACAGGCTTGATGATTGAAACCATTTAAGCATTTGCTAAGAAGGAAACAAACTCCAGTGCCGGTTAGAATAATGCCTCTCCCGTCTGTTTTAATTTTCTCAGTGAATTAGCCTCTAATTTTGGGGCGAGACTCAGCAGCGAAGCCTGTCTCCGAGGTGTGAGCAGACCTGCCTGCCTGCCTTAATTAGATGCTGCACAAATTAATTAGCTTCATTAAACATATTTTACATTTGAACCTTGAGAAATACATGCAGTGAGGTGAGTGGGCGGAAGGTGGTCACCAAAAGGGAAAAAAAATCTTGAGACCTTCTTCCATTACAAACAACAAAAATACAAACTACAAAACAGCCTAAACACCACACGGTCACAACAAACAATATAACTTCATTTCAAACCTGTCAGATCACGTTCAGATGACTTAACCAACAAGCCTGAGCAGCCATATCACATCTGCAGTTTGCATTTGCATTCTCAAATCTGACAATGACCCGTACAAAAGCTTGAGAGAGACCGTGACTGCATACTGTGTGCAGTGTGTGGAAGAAAACATAAGATCCAAGGTCACTATGAGTGGTGGATCTCACAAAAATAATGCAAATGAAATGTGCTGATAAATGAGTTATGTTTGAATGTCTTTTGTTTTCAACGATACTTAAATGTGCTTGCCATTTATCTTTTAAATTTGCACTGGCGTGGGTTTTTATGATTGAAAGGGGAACACCATCAGTTTTATACATCAGAGCGCCCCAGAGTACTTGGTAAGTACTACTGAATATGTAAAAAAATGTTGTGTAAAGCCTTTTGTGGCTCCAGAGGGAGCTGTGTGAAGTCTGATAAATGTCAATAAGTGATGTCACTTGAGTCCGCGTCAGCTGGAGTTTGAAAAGTTTGAAAGTTAGAAAAAAAATCTGGGGGTGTGGAGTTAGAAAGGAGTCAGCTTACCACACCTCTCCTTACTGCTACTAGCATAACGCGCCAGAATCTCCGAACTTTTGTGGTAGAGTTGCACTGTGGGTAATACAGGCTTGAAATAAAAAAGACGATATCTCTGGCTCTGCTGCATCGATTTTGATCATTTCTTTTCTTAAACTGTCCAACAACGTTATATGAATGCAATGCTAAATAGGTGGAGTACTCTTTTAACATACACTGGCCTATTGCCCAAATGGCAATGCAATGGAACCCCACTCAGTGGGTAAACCCACATGGTGGTGGCCCCATGTTGTTTCCGGCTGATACTGACTGGACCCCATGGCAGCAAGCCCAGCCACCAAGCACTCGTCTGTCATATCCCCCTGCAGGTTTGGTCCCCATTTCCTTGTTCCAGGTGTATCCTATTAAAGCCAAATCACAAAGGCTTTTGAATAGCCAAGCCAGCAGATATTTACCCAAATGTGCCAATTCATGAGGAAATTGAGGAGATCAGATATCTGAAAGGAGGTCGGAGTAGAACAGCTGCTCTGTCATATTGAAAAGGGCCAGTTCAGGTGGTTGGGCATCTAATCAGGATGCCTCCTGGAAGCCTCCTTCTGGAGGTGTTCACACTCTTTAATAAAATGGCCAGGGTTGTAGTGCCTGCTGATACACTAGTCATTCTGATTCAACATGGCAGCTGTGAGGAATGAGAGGAAAGTAAGTAAATACATCTTCCAAAACCTTTGCTTTAGCAGAGATTAAGTTGGCTGTGGCTGCACTAGTTCTGATATGCTGCATGATCCCAAACACTGGCTGCATACATTCATGGAGCCTAGTATGCAGATATAGCTTGACAACTGAAGTCCAGCTTCAAGACTGACTTAAGGACTGGAGCCAATGGTCTTTTGCGCCAGATGTGAATGTTATCCTTGGGCTTTCTCTGGCCTTCTATTGGCTCCTGTTTGATGGATTTCATCACTTCTCAATGCTGTGACAAGTTTTGACCTGGTATTCCGCCAGACTCACACTGCTGATGGACACTGCTTGCTCAGCAGGGACCACCAGAAGGATCACAGTGGGACTTCCTGGGCTTCTAACAAAACTTCAAGTGCAGAGTCAGCACTTACTACAAACCATTCAACACCTCTAAGATCTCTGCCGGTACACCCTAAAGACAGGACCCCCTCCTGAATGGAAGACTGGAGTGGCGTATTTGACATCACATCTGACAGCTGTACGGAACTCTACATCAGTAAAAAGGCAAGGACCCTGGACCAGAGACTGAATGAACACCAGAAACAGACAACATCAGCTGTTTGTGACCCCCAGACCGAAACCAGCCACAACATCCACTGGGAAGAGTTTCATTTGCTTATGAAGACCATGAGTTGTGTGTAGTACTGTAAGTGGACCTTGAGTTGAAACATTTACTCAGACATACTAATCCCAATGTACCAAGGATGAACTTCTGTGCTCAAGTCTTGAATCAAAGTACAAAATTATCAGTTCAGTTATACTTTTATTGGCTCCTTCTTTAGTGATTCTATCACTTCACTTGTGAGAGTTCCACCAGTCATACAGCTGAGAACAATGCTATTTGAGCTTGTCACCTCAGAATGTCACCTCAGACTCAAGGAAGGCTGATAAAATTGTAAACGATCAGTCCTTATTGTCAAGACAATCTACGTTTCTACGAGTTACTCCATCAGACACATAATACACACTCTATAGAAGCAATCACGATATGACCATACTAACCTTGCACACATGCATGCCCACACCAATCAAGTCAATAGAAAATATTAATATTACTGCACTGCAACTAGCATGTGTTATTGTTGAAACAGTCACAGTTTCTCTAAAAGCATCCCAGATATTCCAGAACCGGAGGCAGTAATGTGTTATGTTCTATCCAGCTAACAGGAGGTAGCATAAATTGCAAGGTCACTAGTGAAAAAGTGAGGTAAATAGGCAGGAAGTAATAGTAAGCCAATCAGAGGTGCTTGCTAGAGGATTCAGCAGGTTTGGTGATGGGCAGGGCTGGTAGCCATACATTAAAAAGAGGGTGGGCAGGTCTTTTTTACCCAATCACTGATGACATGGAAGGGGGCTTCTGAGACTGATGTGTTCCTGATTGGAGAGCCCTGAGTGAGAGAGAGGGGATTCTGTGCAAACGCAAACATGACATTTCAGACAGCAAAAACAAGTACAGTAGAACAGAGAGATCATTGAAGAAAGCAAACATTTTCAGAGAGAGAAAGAAAATAACATTTGAATGCACCAACAATGCCAATGGAGACAGAACAGCCTGCAGGGTAAAGGGGAGCAGGGTGCATGTGTACTCTGTGGTTTGACCAATGGCTTTTTGAAAGCTGATAACAACAGCCCAGTAACATTTTTAGACCCAAGTTGGCAGTAGTTAGGGACAATGTTCATGCCAAAAATGTAATGTGTTCTTTATCTATCATTTAAAGGAACACTCCAACATTTTGGAAAATATGCTTGTTTGCTGCCAAACCCACTGTCGAGGTGATTTTTCTGGGACGTGTTTACAGTAACATAAAACAGCAGGAACCCAGAGAATATAGCCTCAGTCAAAAGTGAAAAAAGTACTTTCCAAAAAGTGCAAAGTTGTCATATTAGCACATTATATACTGTGAGAGTTAGGACAGTCGTCAAACCTGGTATCCCACTGCATAGATTTTTCTGTGCAGCCTTTAAGCTCAGTGGTTTGTTGGTCAAGAAATAACTCCGCTAACTGCCACAATACCACAGTCTTGTACCATTTATTATTAAAATTTGCAATTGTGTGGTTATTTAACATTTAACATAACATACACACTGGCCAGAACACTATACCTATCCTTGCAGGTGTTGAGCCCACATGGTGGTGGCCCCATATGGTCAATTTGGGGACTTGTCATAATTTGACGCATGCTAACTGATGCCTGTAGAACACACTGGATGCTTCATACAGACAGAAGAATATTATGTGCAAAAACATGCAATAATGCGCATCACGTCACTGCACGTATGGGCTTGCATCATATGTCTCCAGTGTATTTTTTAGCAATGTCACCAGATTCCACAATCTCAGCAGTTACTTTGTTGAGTACAATGTAACCAACGGAACGGCCAGAGCTACGAAAATCAAACCAAAGTTGTGATGAAGTGTATTTTTCATTGAATTAATTTTTAGTGGGGTCTTGCAGTTTAAATGCCCTGCTTCCCTCTACTAGAAACAACAAAACAGGAGAAAAAAGACACAGATGGATTTACAGAACTTTACATCAATAGCAACACCTGCAAACAAAGAGCAGCTGGAGGAAAATGCGACACATTTGAAACTTAAAAGAAAGCAATGAGATGAGTCATCATCTTGCTCAGTCTGTGCAGGACCAATAACCAGACAGCCTTCCCCACATCTTTCATGTTCTTTCTATCATTCTTCTATCCTCCATTTAGCTCTAAGTTGCAAAAATTGATCATCGCTATATGATAAAGCACATTTTCTTCTGGTTTCTTATTTTTGATTAATTCAGTCACATTTGTCTATCTTTTTTTTCTTTTTTCTTGTCCTCCTCATCTTCCTGGTGTTAAAAATGAAGTGTCAAATTTTCCAAAGTCTGAAATGATGGCCAAGGACAATTTCAGGCAAAGAGCCAATGACTGCGCAAGTCCCTCCTCCTAGCTGAGCCACCAGGCTGGTTATAGGTCACTGTGTAAAATGGATGTGTGGTATAAGGCATACCCCGCCCTCTCCTTTAGTTTCATATCAGTAATGCCGTCTTTGGACACCAGTTTGTTAAAAACGAGAATCCCAATAACCATGTTAACCTGCCAAAGAGAAGAGGCACAGGATTAAAGCAGAGCAAAGACAGTTTCATTACTTAAGAACATGCAGCTCTACTCTGATGATGATGATGATGATGGGCAGCATGCTCATGAATGTCATCACACACATACTAGTTATACTTACTGTAGGCTCTGCACTGTAAATACTAGACTGTACCATCTTAAATGTTAGTGCCAAAAACAGGCACCCAATGAAGCATGAGAGGTAAAAATAGCTGAAAGGATGGACTGCTAACATATAAATACATTTCTGAATATAGACAGTGTGCTGAAATAAAATCATACATAAAATATGAAGTGTGTAAAATCAAAGGTGGGGGGAAGGGGATATCCTTTAGTGTAGTAATTCCTACATTGTTACTGCTTTGAGGATTCACAGTCTTTCTTGTACAAGCCACTCTGATGCTGTTCAGAGTGGGCCAAGCCTCTAATATGGGTGCCAATTGCAGCAGTAGCTCTTTATTACACACCCAGAACAAGCTGTGCAGAGTGTGTATTGCCAGGGTTTATTTCTGTGATTTACCTCAGATGTAGGTTGACCATCAGGAGACTTGAGATGACGACTTATGTATGAATTTGTCTCCATATGATTCGAAGTTTACTGTAAGACTGTTCTTGTTTAAATTCAAACAGCAGCTGTCAGAGAGTGGAACCCTGTGTTTGTTTTTACATGCAACTCTGTGACCAGCATTATTCTACTGTCTGTGTCCAGGGCCACATTTTTTTGATAATTTTTGATAATAATTATTGACAAGCTGATTATTTATTATTTATTATTATTTTTTAATATTGTGTTTTATTTAATCGAATGTTTTTATTATCTATTGCGTTATATTTTCAGTTTAACATGATTAGTAACTAAGATTATTGCTAAGATTGTTAACATTATTACTGTTATAAATCCCTGCATGATATATGCAGATTAAATATGCGTTTTAACAGTGACTGTATGAAAACTGTTACATGATGGGAACATGATTTGAATTAGTGCAGAGGTTTTAAAGGCAAACCAACACAGCCAGACGGAAGAGGAAAGAGGAAATACCAAGACAACAGCCGCAGCAGGTCCAACAAATGCATAAAGAAGACCTCCTTCCAGAGACAGCCAGCAGCTACGAGAGAGGAGCAGGAAAATACAGTTGTAGAAAGATATGATTGAAAAAAATGGAGAGGATGGAGGAACGAGGCAGGGGAGGGGGAGGAAACATCAAGGGTTGTAAAAAGGAGGGACGGAATGAGGTGAAAGGTAGAGGAGCGTATGCATGACAAGAATGAGGATGGTTAAAGATAAATGAGACAGAGAAAGAGAGAGGTTAATTATGCTGCAGACATAAACCCCCAGCCATGTGTAATATCCCTGCATAAATAGTTAAAGAGGTGGAGTAAATAATAAACAGTGGATCTATAGGAAAGCATGCTTACTAGCTTGGTGTTCCATATCCCTTTGCCTTGGTGAATCCCACTGAGATCGCCACTACTAGCGCAGGGAGACCTGAGAGGAAGATAAAAATGACATTAACACAGGAGAAATGAGAAAGACCAGATGGACGACATGATGGACAGCAGACAGAAGGCCCACCCCAGCCGAGACACAGGAAACGCTTGCGTATGATGCGATTCCTGAGGCGGCCCGTGACCGCCATGTACGACTGCCACGCCTCCGTCAGAACCCAGCAGAACGAGGACAGGAAGAAGAAATGAAGAAATGCAGCAATCAGGGTGCATAAGACCTGAAACAACAGGGAGAAGACAGAGACACCAAGTGAGCAGGAGGATTCTTCATGAATCAGGCAAACTGCATCACTGTGATTATATGTCATCAGGTAAATGCTAAAATAGATAAACCGATACACTGGTCTTGGGATTAGTCCTTACCTTATTCCGTGTCTGTGTCTGTCCAATGAGAATAAGGGCGTTGGAGGAGATGATGGAGAGGCAGAAGTTAATGAGGATAACTGAGCGCTCAGACCGAATGTACCTGCAGGAAAGTAACAGAAAAGAGGTTTAAAAAACTTTGATTGTGTTTTTCACCCAACTCTTACTGTAGCTGAATCTAACATAACAGACCTGTAGCCAGGATCATACAGGGTTCAGTTTTAAATCTTTAACTTCAAAGTAGGAACAGCAGCATGTTGTGTACTTTACTTCCCATGTACTTTCTCTTCGTAACACTATCCTCTTTTGTGTTTCAGCCCACACTATGCAGTTCTTTTCCTTGCACCTGTTGAACTGTTGGTCTGTGCTGTATGTTTCCAGAGCAAGATTCTGTATCTCACCTCCACACAGACACATAGATGATGATGAGTAGCAACAATGTCAGCGAAGACACTCCACAGCCCACGATCAGCGTCACAGATGGGAGCTGTGTCTTATCCATGTTCTGTGAAATAAAAGAAATAGAACACGGAATGTGAAAAGGTGTTGTGGTCATGTCTCCAAACCTCATCATGCAGCCATGATTCATCAGTTGATTGATTTCTGTTATCATGTCGTGTTTACCGAAGCTCAAAATTTCCACTAATTAGACACAAGTGTCACAGCATCCACATCAACATCACGATGAATAGAAATACTGTAGTAAAAAAGCTCAAAACCATCAGTGCAAACAAAGAGGGAGAGAAACTTTGACGGGTCTTGCGGGTCTGTGGTGTGTATAGACTTTGACAGGAGTTGTCAGCAGATGAATATAAAATGAAAAAAAAGAAAAACTCCCTGTTGGCTCGATTTGTTGAAAGCTCACCCCCTAACTGGGTCATTCATGGTTCAAATGCAGCTGAATACAGTTTCCTAACCATCACTTGAGTCTCTCTGATGCTTTTCAGTAGGCCAAAGTTCTCAGACATTGTAGCTCAGGCTTAAAACAAGCCAGCAATGAAGACTGAAAACACTGGTTTACTTGCTAATCTCAAAAATGTTTGAGGGAATCTAAACTGCCACTGATATGTTGCAGTCACCCCGGCACTGATGTGGGCCGATTTAACAAAAACAAATCAACAAGTACATTTGGTAACTTAAGGGCTGCACCCAAAATTGACTTCCCCATGCTGACACTGATTCAACAGATTAACAAGACAGTTCAGTACCATGCTTTCTATCCAGATCCAATTTAAATCTGGTATTAACATGGAATCTGTATCTAAATATCTTAACTGGATAAAGAAAAACACTGTTGGTGCAGGGTTTCCTGCAGTGTTTTATAGAAAGCCAAAGTGAAACCAGGACTTCTGGGTTCTGTACCAGAAGTAATCTACTATTGTTTATTTCTGTTTTTTACTGACCTTTGACTAACACCATTTCCAATAAGCTCTAGACCACTGCGGGTTAAACACCCTGGCTCTAGAATAGAGCTGAGTCCATGAGCGAGTCAGAGAGTCTATCCAATTTCCTGAGGGAAACCATCAGGTGTAAAACACATTTCAATCAGAACATATATATATATATTATATATATTGTATATATATATATATATGTGTGTGTGTGTGTGTGTGTATATATATATATATATATATATATATTGGAAGAAGTAAGAGTAATAGTAATAGCAGAGCCCATACAACAGCATTGTTTTTTACATAATGAGGTCACACTGCAGGCAACAACAACGCTTATTAATGCCAGGTTAAATGCAAAAGCCCAATGATCACATCATTATCTACATGACATATCCAGATACAGACCACGTGGTAATACCAGGTAGGGATGGGTCCAATTTCTAATCATGGACAGGTAGAGGTAGGTCTGCTTCAGAAAGGATTTCCATGAGTTGATTTTAAGATGCTCAAAGTGCATCCCAGGACTTTAAGAGTAACTTAACACATGTGGAAAAATCTGTGTTTCCCTGCCCTGTGTGGTGAAAATGTGTTGCACCTCTGACCACAGCCAGCATCACTGATAGGTGTGCTTGGGTGTGGTCAGAAGTGTGCTGTTGCATCTATAACCACACCCTGCAGTGATGTCTAATACTAATACTACTAATACACCTTAGAGTTCACTTCAATATCACTGCAGCAAGGTGAGAGGCTAAACCACTGAAGGGAAGTAAACGACACATGATAAATAGTATGAGGAGTGCTCTCTCTGTAGAAAAACAGCCACTCAGCGAGCGGACTGCGGAATTGTTGCTCATTACGTGTTGTCAACTTAAGCTTTTATCATTTGTAATTCTGTGGACAATAACACAGGCAGTATAGAAAATGGCCATTTGACAATTCAACTTGAGAGACTAATGATTTGACTAGAGACTTACAGATCGATGATTAAAGTCAGCGAGTTTAAGCGGGTAGCCCCAGTTGGCTGGCTGTACAGAAGAGTGTTTATGGTGGTAAGTGGAGTTGTAAAGGTTAGCGGGATGACTTCACACACCCTGACACACACCAGAGGAAGCAGAGAAGCCTTAGGGAGCTGTGAACTCAACTAAAAGAATTTCACTGGTATAGCTTTCACTGAGAGGCTTTTCTACCCTGACAAGACTAAAACTATGTAGGGAATATTGTGTGCACGCACGCACGCACACACACACACAAAATGTACATGCGGGTATCTGGTATCTACGGCTGAAGAGATGTCGGCAGGCTGGCTGCTTTTTGGACCTCGGTTACAGAGCAAGGTGACTTCAAGGTGATTCATGAATAAACCACAATATCTCAAATCAGCAGACGCACACACACACACTCGCACACCTAGTGATGCATACCTTCACAAAACAAACATGCGTGCACATATCCGGAAAAAAAAACAGCTAAACACCATCCCCATGCTACAGCAGACATTATCTTGGTTGCCATGACTACACTGTAACATGGCAGCATAAGCAGCTGCAGCCGCAGGATGCATTGGTATTGTGTAAGGCTGTGTATTTATGTTCTTGTGTACTTGAATGAGATAAGTCCAGCTATTACCAATTTTGGACAATATCTAACATTTAAGATCTTTGACTTCTTTAGTTTAATTATAAGTAAAAAGAAATCTGTCTTAAGGAGGCAAAACGTACATTTGATTTAGTTTCACACTGAAACAACCACTCTGTTTAGTCGCACTATCTCTACTCACGCTGCAACTCAACTTAGTCGACCATAATACAAAAGAAATGTCCCGTGCAGCATTCAGGAAAAAAGGTAGAGAAAGGCTCTACTAACTCATGAGGGAAAGTAAGAACCCTACAACAGACTGTTTTATTAAAAGAGAATGTAATGTATGCCATTATATTTGACTTAGCTAATATATGATGCAGCATGTGTTTATCCACCTAACATCAACTCATTCGAATGGCTGTAATCAAACTGAACCATACTAATGACAATTAGTGTCAACATCAACAAAAGTCTCTGGAGAACTTCTAAGAGAAGTTGCTGAAATCAACACCTTTACAGTTACACGTTTCCATGACAACACACAACCACGTAATGCCAGAGACAATTTCCATCTCAGGTGAATGCAGAATAAAATCTCTCCTCTGCTCTTATCTATTTCAAATAATACCAAGCCTACCTAAATAAATAAATAAGGAACGACTTCCACCTGCTTGGAGAAAGAGTACATTTTAAGTTCTGTCCTTACTCTATATTGTTAATAACTTGTATGGTACTGCCCATACTTACTCTTATATCTAACTGCAAAGTTATCCTGGCTTATTATTGCTCCAAATCGTCACTTCAGCATGCTAATATGCTAACAGATAATGCTAGCATGTTGATGTTTAGCACGTATAATGTTTACCATGTTCACCAACCTAGTTAAGCGTGTTGCATGCTACCATTTGCTACAGTAATTAGCATTAAACACACAAAGTGCTGCTGAGCCTGATGGGAATGTTACTAGCTTTGTATTTGGTCATCAACCAAAATATTGGACAAATTAAAATTTTAACCTTTCCCTAGAGGAAAGGTCAGGGATCAAAGTTATTACAATTCATCTTCTGGAGACCATGGATGTGTGTACTAAATTTTCAGATTTGTTGAGATATTTCAATTAAAAACAAAATGTCAGGCCCATGGTGGCACTAGAGGAAAAGTCAGAGGATCATCAAAGTCAGCAGAGTTCCTCATCTGGGCACCATGACTGCATGTACAAAATGTTCAGCCAATCCATCCAGAGATTGTGATATTTTGATAAAAGTGAAAATTTCACACATTTCATGACAATTCACCCAGTAGTTGTTTTGATATTTCACTCTGAACCGCAAATGTCAACCTCGCCGTGGCGCTTGAGGAAAAGTCAGGGAATCACCATAGTCGGTTAGATTTATCCTCTGGAGACCATGGATGTCTGTACCAAATTTCATGACAATCCACCTCATATTTGTTGAGATAATTCAGTCTGGACCAAAGAGATGGACCAACTGACAGATGTTGCCATCTCTACAACCAACAGAGCCAGTAAAAATAACAGTTTTCTCAAAAAAGAAAGTGGAGGATGGGTGGACATGAGGGGACCAGGACATGAGGGGGTTTCAACCACCCACCCCCCTTCTAGCAGCAGATAATTGGCTGAGTTTATAGCCTGTCTTGTCTCCAGGTTTGATGTGTGTGCCGGGGCCAAGTTAATTAAATCCCTCTGATTAATCTGCACTGCAGTGAGTTCCTTCTCTAAAAGCAAAGGGGGGAGAAAAAGATTACGAGTGCAGTGGAATGGAAAGGCATCTGCTGAGACAGACAAACTTTTACTTCCTCCGTAGCCAATGACAGAGCTCGGCTGGAAGTCTCACGCAGCATCCAATCGAGAGCACTATCATCCAAAACAAAGTGACCAGACTGCATTATTCCACGTGAGCAGAGACAGAGACACTCCAGCTACTAACGCTGAGCAGGTCCACGGGATGTCATTTCCTCCACAAATCTATCAGGTGAAGCTGCTGCCAATATTAACAGTAGACAAATATGATTGCTTAAACAAGTTGCACTGGTGTCAGTTACACAGAGTGGATGTGAAAATGGATCGGTAGGCTGATAAAACTACTGAGCCAAATACTAATCAAAGCAAATTCATGCTCCCTAGTAAGTTTGGTTTGCTGTGGTAAATGCAAATAATTGTTTCAACTCTTTTACGTCAAACAGCTAACTGATCAACTCTGAACGAGCTTATTCACTTTAAGTTATTTGATATTAGAGCTGAAATGATCAGTCAGTTAATTGATTAGTCAATCAACAACTATATTGATAAGTGATTAATTGTCATTTTTCAAGCAAAAATGCCAAATATTCACTGGTCCCACTTTCTCAATTATGAACAGTGCTGCTTTTTGCAGCAATCTGCAGACATCACATTGGGCTCTGAAGTTTTTTCACTTCAGAACCTGAAAATAACCAGCCAATTCATCAATAATGAAAATAATTGCTAGTTGCAAATAAATGTATTTGTTCAATAAGCTAATAAATGAAATGGGCCATATTCAGAGTTGGGATAAACCCACATCTGGAGGAGTTTTTACAAAAAAATCACATATCGGTATTCGTAGTGAACTTATCTGAGGGCTAAAGGGGAAATTATACTTTGTGCAACTAGAAAGCGGGTCAACCTCACGCACGTAGGTGTGGAGCTGGAGTCAGGACGTGGTTAGCCTAGCTTAGGAAAACTGGAAGCAGGGGGACACAAATTTGTATCTAGTTTCATCAGTGGGTTTAGGGGGAGCTACACGCTGGAACGAAGAGCAGCTGGGCGCAGTGACTGTGTGCAGCTTCCTCGAGTTGTACTGAGATTGCCAGGAAAAAAGCAGAAGCTCCAAGAAGTAATAGTCCCGCAACTCCCAATAAAACCACAACTTGCCTTTTTTTACACTTCGGTATTTCTATGGATTAAACAAAGGAGACATAACGTGTTGGTGAGCTTTACAGATGTTGCTAGGTGGACTATGTTACCTTTGGACAGAGCCAGGCCAGCTGTTTCCCCGTTTCCAGTCCAAGACATTGACCAGCTTAAACTGCCAACTCTGCATACAGCATTCAGGACATGTAACCAAGACTTCTCTTCTACAAAACATCTGCTTTGCCTTTGAAATTCAGCAATATTGAATTTTTACATGTAAACACGCTTTGTCTCATTGGATATATTTTTTTACATTTCAGTACAGCCACATAGGACAGCTTCAGTGGCCTACTGCAAGTATGACTACCATAGATATATTGGTGCCCTTTCATAAACAAACTACTAAATACATCCTGGAATCCGAGTATGCTGACACTCCGGTGGCCTGAAGCCCTGCAGACCTAGGTCAGTCCTGTTTACCTATTTGTTACTCTTACACTATGGGCTAATTGGCCAAAGAGGCTTGTCACTACGTCTACAGGCTCCTGACAGCACATTCAAACTGAAGAAAAGGCTTACGCAGGCTTACAACATCCAAAATGATACAAGCACAAGCACATTCATTCATCCTCTTCCCCCTCAACACACAGAGGTCTCGCAATGGCAGTAAACTGGGCTCAGGTTTGGGGGCTTTTGCCTTTGCTGCAGTGCATTTTTTCTCTGTTTTTCCTTCTAAAAGCCTGCAGCGAAGTTGGACTGAACAAAATGGACACGAGAGGTGGCAGCAAAAGAGTAAATGATGTAGTAAGACGAGGGAGAGCTAAAATATAATGCAGCATCAGAGCATGAAAAATGGTGTGATGAAACGACTAAGGGGTGGAGAAGAGAGGGATGGGAGGAAGAGAGGAGTGAGGGGGAAGACAGAGAGGAAAAAAGAGGCTGGGGTGTTTGTCATGCTGGGGCTGTAGGAGGCTAGCTGCAGACAGAGCGGCTGGGCCATTTAGAAGCTACTATGTGTTGCAGTAGGAATAATTAGCATGGTAGCCATGGCTGTCTGACAAAATAATGGAATGTGGGGAAAGGGACAGCAGAATGAGAAAGGAGAGGAGCTGCCTTTTCCTCCATTTCTGACATAAGGAGCCGCCACAATTTAGCAGAGCGAGTGAAGCCTCCAGGCTGCAACAGAGCTGTGAACAGGCTGTCGTCTGGACAGGTGTAGGCAGGCTACAGGGACGACAGCAAACTGAGGGCGGCCCATTATTGTTTCATATATTCATATTTCACAGGTGTACCGGTATGAGTCTACAGCCGTGATACCTGCTCTGTGAAGCTGTACTTGCTGTGGGCACAGCAGTGCTTAGCTAAATGCTAACAGCAGTATGGCAACATGCTCACAATGAAAACAAGTGGATGTTTAGCTCATACAATGTTAACCATGTTAAAGGTGGAGTCTATGATACTGTATAGCCCTGATCGATCCGAACTCCATTCAGAAAACAAGCATTTTAAAAGTCTGTCGTATTGAAACAGAGCTGACAAAACATGAATTCAGGCTTTTTATAAATCGGCATCATGAAATAGTTATTTTGTAGATATCTATATGTATAAATAATGTGTATAAAGAACATCGTATTTATGCCTAATTTAGATGGCGTTTTGCCCCAATCGATCCGAACTCCATTCAGAAAACAAGCATTTTAAAATTTGTTTGCTTGTCGTCTTGTGGACTGACCTGACAAAGCATAAATTCAGACTTTTTACAAGTTGGCGTCATGATTTAGTTATTTCGGCATCCTTTTGATCCGTTTGTTGCAATTACATCACAGTAAAATCTGTTTATTTTGGGATCATACCGGTGTAGTAAGCCAGATTAATTCAGCTGATGTGTGACTTGCTAGATACAGTGAATATTTATTGATTCTGACACACCAATTATGAAACTGCCACTCACTGGAGACAGATAGAGAGGCGAATATTCACAGTAAACATAAATGATCCCGCAGACCGTGAGGAGATATTCGCTGAATTTGACAAAAAGTGTATTGGATTAAAATTGCAGACTACACCTTTAACCATCTTAGTTTAGCATGTTAGCATGCTAACATTTGCTAACAAAACTATTGGGCGAGTTGAAATCTTGCTCTTATCATGGCACTAGAGAATATTTGTGATCCCCTGTGGATCACAAATATCTGTACCAAACATCATGCCACCTATTCAAACCACAGACGTCAACAAAGAAGTGTCACCAGATCACCAGTGTTGGTAGATTTTATCCTCTGGTAAACCATCAGTGTTTGTACAAATACAGTGCCAATCCATCTGGCAGATGTTGAAAAAACTAGAGCTGAAACATTTACTCTGTCAGCCGATTATCTGATCCACAGAATATTAGTCAGCAGTTGTTTTGTTAATCAGTTTATAATTCAAGTCATTTTTCAAGTGAAACTTGAGCTGTGGCCAGCTTCACAAATGTAATCAAAGTATCTTTGTCTTATGTAATCACATAGGTTTGGGTTTTGAACTGTTGCTTGGACATATCAAGGTATTTGATGTATCCTGGGCTTTAGGAAACTGTGGCGGACATTTTTCGCTCTGACATTTTATAGACCAAATAAATAATTTAGAAAATAACTGGACGGTTAATGAATAACTATTAGTAATATTAATAGGTCCTTATGGACGAAATAATTCATTGATTGATTGAGAAAATAATTGACAGACTAATCGAAAATGAAAATAATCTTTATAGCAGCCCAAGCAAATGTATGTGGGAATAAGCATACCTTAAGCACAACTTCAAATGACATGATGAGGCTATTAAGGCTGCATTATTACCTCTCTTGTCTATCTATGGCAAAATATACAGTACATGGGGCACATTCCTAAATTTGTATTTAACTTAGTGACTAACTAATGATTGTGTTTGTTGTCCATTAACCTTGCTTCCTTGATCAATTCATTATATCAAACAATTATCTGGTCTATAAAATCTCAGAAATCAGTCAAAATGTCCACCACTATAAATAACATTTATATCAAACATGATTGGTCCTGGATTATCAAGGGCTGTTTGTTGTTCTATTGTCTTTGCATCAGGCACACATCACGCTTTGCTCCATGCTAGCAGCGTTTGACGCTCCTGCTGCTGTCAGTGATGCCGGTGAAGCTACTCAGTGTATCAGCTTGCAGCTTGCCAAGGGACCCCCTGCCTCCCACTCAGCCTTAGCCAGAGCCCTGCCCACACAACTGAACTGAACATTAGCTCTGGGATGGAGAAGGGTGTTAGGACAGCAAGGTCTAAGGTCTGTTTTCATTTTGGATTGATCTACTGATTAATTTTACAACTGACTGACTAATCATTAAGCCTGCACAATGTCAGAAATAATGTGAAATATCCACCATACAATAGAGGTACAGCAGTGTCTTATAATTGCAGCTGTAACTTTGGTTGCTCAAAAGTACAAGCTAGTACAAGACAGAGTTAGCCTAGCATAGGCTAACCACATCCTGACTCCAGCTTTGTACTAAAGAGTATTTCCCAAAATGTTGAACTATTCCGTTACACTGTCATTGAACAACTCTCTGTCAGTCGACTAATTAATTGATGAGCTAATCATTTCAGCACCGAGAGCCCAAAGTACAAATGGAACACACCACTGCAGCCTCTCAGCATGAGGACTGACATATGTATTGCTGAAGCCATCAAAGCCTACAGCACCTTCACTCACACCCCTTCGTCATCTGCATCGATCAAAACCACCAACTATCTTGAATCGAACACGCTTAACCCAAGGCGGTAAACCCGGGCTGCTTCATCAGTGTACTCCACTGTTTTCCTGGCCTCTCTTTCGAGGCCGTGCTGGCAGCTGGATGAACAGCACGCTGCCTCCTATGTCTTTAAGAAAGCCTCGGTGCCCATGCTGTTACCAGGGCAACTAGTGAACAAACTGCTTCCGAGGCAATTTCCAGTCTAATAATAACTAATCGCACTGAATGAAAATTCCCCACAAAGACACTGCCCTTTTCCCCAAAGAAACTGGGGCACGTTTGAGTCACTGGGATAGTGCTGTGATTTTAACAGACATTCCCGTTATCACACACTGGCTGGCTGTGTCCAGCTGCAGCCACAATGTAAAGGGGGTTGTGTTCTGTAGCCTACTATAGCTCCAAGTCTTATTAAAATGTGCCTTTTTTCAGACTATTGGATTGCTATGCAGCACCTTCTCTATGGGGCCCGGTAACCATGGAGACACCATTGACAGTCTAATATGTTAAAATATGTTAATATGAGCAATTGTTGGTGTTCACACAAAAAGGAAGGTGGGGTGTGCATGCAGGTATGATCATCAGCTACTCCATGATCTTACATCCCAATCAGCATGTCATGTATGAGTATCAGTACATCTGATCACCACCATCTTAACGCACAGGTTAGTACAGTGCTCCCCTTGCCGTGTGCACTTCCTCTTGGAGCACATCAACAGCCCATCATCTCCTTCTAGGTGCTAAGTGAATAAAGACGCCCCTCACAAGAAAATTCTGTCCTATAATAATACGACCATAATAACCTTTTGCAGCATGGCTTTGGCATGTCGAGACAGAGAGAGGGAAGGAGGGGGGAGAGAGGGGGAGAGGGAGGATCTGTTGATATTAATGACAATGACGCCNNAAAAAAAAAAACAGCTGATGCATTCACATAAAACCCCACAAAAACACACTGTCTCCGATACCTTTAACGTCAACGAAGTCAAGGGAGGTTGTCGGACTTACCATTTCGGGATTTAGCCGTGCTAAAATGGCGAAGGTGGACAGTCTGTCACACACGCATTTGGTTCTGAATGAGTCGACTAGCACGGCTTTGCAGCCCCTGGCAGACCAGGATCCCAGCAGAGAGGAGCTGCACAGGAGAAAAACACACACACACACACACACAGAGACAGACACACACGCATACACACACAGAGAGAAGCGATGCAGTGAATATAGAGACAGCCCCGGCAAAAGCAAAAGAAAGCGGTTCAAATCCGACCGCGTTACACCGGCTATTTAATCCACTTTACATCTCCGCCGGTTGCAGGGGAAGACGCGCGGAGCGAAGTGAACGCGGTGATGAGGAGGCTGTGAGGCGGCGTGCTGCAGGTCTCTGCCTGGACACATTATACCATCACACTGCTAACAGCCCCAAAGATGGATTATTATTATTTTTATTACTGTTTTATTATTATAATTATTATAATTATTATTGTTATTATTATTATTATTATTAATATATTATTATTATTATTGTTATGTAGCCTAATACAAATAGTAATAAAGTAGTCTGCCATTAATAAACTGGGTGTATGGAACTAAACATACTACTACAACTAATTTATAAATAACTATTACCCATAATTATTATCAGTGTTTTTTATAATATCCTTAATTTTTAATAATAATATCCTTTTTAAGCCGATTACCTTACACGTGAGGGACTACACTAGTTTCTGATGTGGCGCTGATGGATGCTGGGAATGATTTGCTACAAACATGGTAACCTGGTCCATTGAGAGCACTGTTATTTTTTTTTTCGTTGGAGCATTTAACAAAGACAAAGCCTGAAAACTTATTATATTCCCCATGTGAGTTGTGTTTCCATGGTAACAACCAATCACACCAGCTGACAACTGACAATAGATCAAATCATAGTAGAAAAAAAAACACAGGTGTTGTAATTAAGGGCATGGCTTACTGAGACACTTGAATGGAAGGAAACCAACAGTACTGTTCTGAATTACACCTGTGCTTTTCCTGCTCTGACAAGCCAACATGTCATACTGTGGAAGCTCATTAGCACCAATCAAAAATGAAGATTTATGAGATACTAAATCCAACATTTTGACTTTTTAAGTCATAATTATATGATAATATAACGTGACTTCGTATCTTAGAACTGCTCAAAAGTTTGACGTACTATGTCATCATTTTGACTGAATTTGACAGAATTTTCACTAATTGTAAAATTTTGATGGGATTTTGACAAACAAAAATACTTATGATCCTAATAAGTTATGACTTTGACTTAACTTTTAACTTAACACTAGTATTTTAGTATTTAATCTATTTTCTTTTGGACTGAGCTTCTGTAGTTTCCAAATTAGAAATTGCTAGTAGAGTTCTAAAGTCAAAAATAGTTATAAATAAATAACTATTTTAAATAAATAAATAAATACAAATTTGTAAAGTGTGTTAATTTACTGTATCAGTCACATAGTGTATACTTTATGGTATTAGTGATTAACATGGAAGGTTGTCTTTCAGCAACCAATCAAGCAAAAATGACCATAATCTAATTGAAAGCCACACAACAATACATAAAAAAACTTCTCACTTTGTACACAGAAAGTCAGTCGTGTAATTCTGTTTTCTATGTTGTTGTTGGTGAATCAAAGCAGTTTGACATTCTGTTGCTGTAAGGTTTGGTAATTTGACACCTCTCGCAATTAGACAGAAAAGCTCCATTTGACTGGACTCATGACACAGACTGGCCTTACATTACTCTGCTTCAGTGCGCAGAGAAATTAAGCAAATAAGTCAAATTGATGAAAAAGCAACCAAGTGTTATGAATTACCAACAGGCAGCAACAGGCGACAGACTTAAATTCTCCTCACACAAATTTACATCGGCTTGATTGACTTGAATTTACATTGACTTGATTGAGCAGCACGCAGGTTTTGACTCAAACTTGTACTCCGGCCATGGAACCCAAATTAATTTGTCAGGCACTGACAATAGCAAGCACTTGAAATGTCAATCATCATGCTGCTTTTTTGAAAGAAGCGCAGAGAAATCTATGGACAGACTAGGCCTGACGTAGACTAATCAAAGGACAGAGCAATGAGCCAATTATTTATGTAAATATTGTTCTTGTTTGGGTCTGACTCATAGAATTCCATTTAATTCTAACTTTATTCTAACTTTAGAGCATAACTGGCTTCGTGGGAGTGTGTCAGGTCCTGTAGTGCAAAGATTTCTGGGAGTATTCTGCATTGATTATATCATATCATCACTGTAATGGTGATACATCCTTTACATAGCACTTGCTGGTGTGTAATCATATTTTTCTTTTAATGGGGCAGTTTGTTATTGGATTTCTTATGAGGGCGTGGTGTATCGAATTATGAATGAAGTTTTGACAGGTGTGACACAGCATTGATATGGGAGGTGGGCAGTCGCCACATGTTTCTGACACATGAAATTCACCTGTACAAGTGGAGCACGATGCAGTGAACTTAAGGGATAACCTTTCCCATGAAGGAAAAACCAACATGCAGTGTTTCAGTAAGGTGCAGTTCCACCATGAGCCTCCAGGACAGCTTCAGTGCTCCTTGCCATAGATTCTCTGAGTATGTGGGACGCTACTGGAGGGATGAACAGCAGTCCTCTAAAAGATATTCCCTCATTTGGTGGAGAGCGCTGTCTAACACGTCACTCCAGAATCTCCCACAGGTGTTCAGCTGGGTTGAGCTCTGGTGACTGTGAAGGCCATAACGTGTGATTCACATGATTTTCATACTCACAGAGCCATTCACTGAATCCCTTACGACCTGTATGGAAGGCTGCATTTGTTATGTTTCCATTTAGTGAGGTTTTTCCTTTAATTTGTTATCTGTCTTTACAACAACAGCAACAACCTTAACAACAGAAAGGGTGATGAGGGCAGCAGATTACCAAGAATATTTAACAGACACACCCTCACACATCCTTTGGTCTCATAACTTCATAGACATAAATATAGACTCCAGACTGTGTTTGGTTGCATGTGTGTGTTTGTGTGTGTGTGTTAGCCCCATGAGGTGACTCAGTGCTGACATTAGCACATCACCTCTAACAGAAATCCAATATATTAGGAGGACTCAGTGCAGTTTCTCTGTATGGCTAATGTGATTAGGCATCTCAGTGAGCCACACAGTGGCCTGCAGACAGTCTTGCCCCACTGTCTAATTGGATAATTTAGGTGCGGGTCCAGCAGCCCTGCATGGAAGAATGTCCTCTGCCAAGAACAGACCACATGGATGAAAAGAAATCTGCCAGCACAGAGGAAATATATAAACATGGGCTCTTATGCAGAAAGCTATGAGAAGGAGGATTCTTGCTTGATGTTCACTGGTTGGGTTACAAGCTCATGTACACTTACAGGGATTATCTGTGATGTTATCTGTGGATGTGTTGGATCTTTGACAGTTCAGCCAATATCTGAACTCTACAAATGTTTATTTGACAAACAATGTTTTAAAATTACATTAACTTTATCTATTGATATTTAATAAGCACACTGGTTATGAGTCTTAACAAAATTTGATGAAATTTGATGTTTTTAATTAATTCAATTTAATTTAATTTAAATGTGGACTCCATTGATTTTACATAATGAGTTGAATAGTTACAGCTGACACAGCTTGTGAAAATAAACCTGGTGATGTCATCAGGGTTATCTCAGCTTGGGCTCAGACACTACACATTAATAACAGAAACCCTGCATTACAAACTGGGGATATGTCAAGTTGCATTATGGGAATTGTAGGACCCAGGGTTTTTGAAACTTGACCCATATACTAGGCACTTAAAATCAGTATATCTCAGCCTCTGCTCTCAGTCTCCTGCAAGTCCCCCAACTTTATGGAAGTGCAGTACCACAATGTTGAAGTACCCCTTTAAATATAGATTTTTACATTTTAACATAATAATATATGGACATACAGTACACTGCTTATCATCTTTACTGTAAAATACCATCAATATATTGACCCAGTTACAATCTAAGCTACTTTTGCTGCTTATTTAGAAGAGACCACCTAGCAGCTTAAGAGCCAGTTGTTTTTCCCAGGAGCTGGTGGAGACCATAACAGAGCTAAAAGGTGGCAAATATCGGACTTACGTTTGTCAGGTGGACAAAAAACAAAAACAACTGTACAAGGTGGTAACTGTTGGGTTTATAGCTCATTGCACTGACCCCAAGTGGCAAATTAATGTAGGTTCAAAGGGTAACTACACCCTCAAATTCTGCTAGAACCCTCCCTCCCAGCATATCTGAAGCATGCAACAGAGAAGTGGGGGGCAACAGACTGTGGGAGACGTGGCCTCATGTATGACATCCTTTTTCTGTCAGCGCTTATCAGATTCAGGCTGTTACAACATAGTGCAGTTATCCAGTGTTCTGCTTCTTATACATGGCATGGCAGCTGCTGCCACAGTCCAAGTGGGTCATCATTTCTAATAGTCCTCAGTCCTTGCCTATTTCGAGAATTCAGCTGAGCCGAATTTTCAGATCTAAGCAGACACATGCAAGCTAATTGGTAGCTAATAGAAAGGGCACTTTTTATACACAGTGTGTGTTTTATTGAAAAAATCAGCTGTATTACCGTCATGTACCAACAAGAATCTAGGTGATTATGTGCACAGTGAAAAAAATATATAATTTCGTGTGGAGTTCCTCTTTATGAACCAAATAATTTAGAAAGCTGATATTTGCACATCACAGCTGTGATAAAAGCGGATGTGTCATGGCCGACAGCAGGTGAGCCGAACACTTTTTAAATAAGAGGATGCATCGGTAAAGCGCATAACGAGGCAAGCTGGTTCAGCTGGACTGTGACTAGATACTGAGGAGAACTTTCAGAAAATAAAACTCTGACACATGATGTCCATCGACTGAAGTCAGTCAGATGTAGGGTAACATTTTCAGGGTATTCATCAATGTCCTGTACTCTCAAACAGCTGGTGAGTTGGCTGGTATATGAGTTAGAACAGATTAGCATGCTCTGAATATAAATACAGTAGAATGTGTGCAGTCTGTTCCCTGTAATGCAGCCTCGCTCTATTCAGAAGTACTTGAAAACAAACATGCTCCCTGCCTGCTGAACTTCACCTCCTCTTGTATAATTGTATTACAGTAATTGATGAAAGCTCAAGTCTTCAGTGGTCAACTCCAACATCTTTGATGAACTGAGGCAGCTCCTCAACATCAGCGCTGACTCTGTAAACTAACCGAGACAGCAAGGTTGATTTGTATGATCAGGAGCGAGGCTAGTTACTGCAGTCTGGTAAACAATGTCTAGCCTACACACAACTTCCTCTCTCCACTAACTTGATCCGAAAAAATGTCTTTTGACCTGCCTTGCAGTGTCTCTTTTGAAGTTCTTGTCGTTTTCTGTTAACTACACAGAACCACCCAAATCTGAATTTCAAGTTCTTAAAGTAACTGGCCTGCTTTGACCACTGACAGAATTTATGCAATATTGCAGGGCCACTGTCTGCAAGCATCACTGACAGCAGCGCATGGATGATGAGGGGATGGCAAAATTTGTCAATAATGCACAGATGTCAAAAACATTCAGGGTTAATCTTCAAACACTAGAAAGAGTAATTAATGCAATTGCACACAATTGCTGTCCTACAAAAAGACTTATTTGTCCTTTAGTATGAGTATCAATATATCTGTATCAGCATACTGACTTGGCTAGAGGAGTACCAGAGATGATCCACATCTGCAAAACAATGTTTTCAGCCACAGCAAAGAAGTCTTGCTTGAAAGATGGTAACTACAAGACACCAACAATATGTGAATTTAGTTTAAGATTAGATTCATTGAAGAGTTAATGGCATATAGCAAATTTTGGGGAGACTGTCCAATTGGTCAAACTACAATCAGTTTCCCAGTTCTCTGTGCTAACACTCAGATACCACCTGGTTTTAACTTGTTCTGTACCTTGATACATTACCCGGATATGACATCTGATCACTAGCCTTTGCATTTACACCTGGGATTAAAAAGCGTTCTCCTTCTCTCAATTGTGCATTGTGATTGGATCCCACTATACAAATTAGGCAGGGAGAGCTGGCAAACATGGTGTGTCTTAGGTCAAGGGAAGAGATGTATGCTACTGTACTCTTGAGGGACCACTACAATGTACATGGCAAGGCTCGCGTGACAGATGGAGACAGCCGAAGACATCTGTAGGCCGCTTTTCGGTAGCCTTGCAAACCTGGCTAATATTTCTTATATTGTAAGAAGGTCATCAGAGCCAGAGCAGATGTACTATTGTATGTGCATCATAGTAGTCCCTTGAGAGTCTCTCAAACTGATGCTGCTGTATGGGCTCTACTTATTTTTCCTTTGCAGAGAAATGGCTGGTCCGTACACCTGGCTGAGACCTGATCACAATCGAGCCAGAACACCAACAGCTAAGGTCTGGCTAATCCGACCGTGTTCCAATTGTAATGTGTTCCGCTGCATTTACACCTGCATTACCATGTATTGTTCCTAATCCAGATGAAACATCCAGTTACTGATCACATTTGCTGACACTGTAAAATGCAACTGACTTAAAGTTGATGTTACCACAACAGCAAATCATCACTCAAGTGAGGCAGTGAGGCACTATGAAAGAACGGAATCATGTCAATTCTACAATGAAGTTTAGGGTTAGGTTACATGGGTAGCGTTCAAAGTAATTCGAACAAATTACATGTTGCTTCTCATTCCTTCAAACTGCATTCTTAAAATATGTCCTACTATGCAGTGATTTCTAGCTGTGTGGTCTCTCATCACCTACCAACTTCCCTTCCTATCATTTAAAAAATGAGTATTTAAAGCTTTAAGGGGCACCCGGTGGCCTATGGGTTTAGGNTCTAATATAGGTATAAAATGCCCCAAAATTGATCATGAAAACTCTTTATAATGAACTACCACAAAGCCTAATGGGAAAGTTGCTGACTAGGACAATGAGAGTGTTGGCATTGTCAGATATTTTCTTAGACTGCACTCTCAGCAGACTGATGCCAAATAACATTTAGTTGAAGTATTTATAGTATATATCAGGTAAGACATACTGTAAACAATACTAAGTAACAATGTCAGTGTGAGTGAGAATGAGAAAGACAGAAACAAGCTGCTGATGTTCTTGTTATTGATTTCAGGAGATTGAAGTGTGGTGAAGGCCCAGGCTGCTTCACAGCTCTTATCAACATGACAAGGGCGCCTTCTCAGATTCCAATTTCTCTTCCAAATATTAACTCATTAATCATTGTTGCTGTCCAAGATGGATTTTAATTTTGCATAGAACGTGTCTCCCTCCAGCCCCAACCCCCAACCCCCAACCCTCAACTCCACACCCAAACACAAAGAGATTAGATTCTTTGTCCTTGCTATGTTTCTGTCATTGGCTCTCCTATTTGTTGCTGATGATGACATCCCAGAGGTGACCAAGGTCAACATCATCAAAAACGCATAAAGCTCTCATAATGTTTCATGGTAACATATTCATTAAAACTGCTTTAGACACAGTTTTGAACTGATATTAGACACCATATGTACCACAAATAAATACATTGATAAAAGCTAGTATTCAAGACTTCAATACTACGGCACAAACAAATAAAGGCTGGTCAATAATTAAGGCTGGGTAAAAACCACTTAGAGAAGTGAAACTGCCTCTACTATAATGACTGACATGGTAAATTTAGTATAATGTAAATTTAGTAAATTAGTATAATTCCACAGCGCTATCTCCATATAGGCTACAACAACAGAGTCATGTCATACTCACCAATCTGCTGCTCTCAGTTTCAACTATTGAATTCCAGTGACTTCTACTGTACTGTTTTTGTAATCCATGTTAAGTTGCTGTCAATTAATCTCAATACTTCCTGCAGAAAGTGTAAAACAAAAGCCGACCAGGAAAGGGAGGGACTGTGCCCTATGGGCTACAATACTGGAAAGCCTTTAATGTAAACTGTCTGTGCAGGAAGTGTTGAGTTTCATTGATGTTAGCTTAGTGCTAAAAAGTAAAAGGAATTACAATTAAATAGAGAAACTCAGGGTAGCAGAGTGCTGTGGAAATGCACATTATTGTGAATTTATCAAGGCAACGGGTAAACATAGAGAAAGCGATGAGTTTGCATTAACAGCAAACACTAATAACAGCAAAATAAAACAGAAGCAGGTCAGAAATTATAAAATATACTTGAAAATTTATGGGGTTTTGAATGATATTAGATGCTGTCTGTACCGTAAATTATCAAAAAACACTGCTTTTCCAATAATGGCTGAGAGTAAAATAAAAAGGCACAAATTATTGTGGGTTTTTAATTAAGTTTCACCACGTTAAAAACATCTGCAACATTTACATTAACTATGTTCTATATTACATTTTCAAACAAATCAAAACAGCAGAAAAAAAGCGATAAATATCGAAAAACAATATATATTCAGTTATACCACAGCTACTGTAATAACATGACAACTCATGGTTGCTGGTTGTAATAGTAACACAACACGCTTTCTGGCTCGGGAGTTTGCGATAGAAAGGTCTGACACGGTAAACAGAGCTCAAAGAAATGCTGATACTTCTCAGCCCTCAACAAGGTCTGAGATGACTGAATCGTCTCAACACGACTTTGGCTTTTGGCTCCTTGTGGAAGACGTACATACATCATTGTCCCACAGCATATTCACTGTGGCATTTCGCATTCCCAACATCATATATGTGTGATGCGTCTCTCTCATCAATGGTACACATGAAAACAAGACAAGAAAGCGCCTGTCAGCAGAGTCAGACCTGCGGGTTGTGCTTTCTCTCTCTCTGTTTTGTTTGTGTGTCCTTGTACACCTTAAATTTAAACTCATTTCAATTTTGAAGAAAATGAAAGAAACACATTTGACATGTTAGTGTGTTTAATTGTATTCATGGTTTTATTTTTAAATATTTATCTGTCAATCTGCTTTTAATGTGAAATATCTGTGCAGGAAGCATTGAGTTTCATGGATAGAAAAAACAGTAGAACCAATTGCAATTGGTTGAGGTAAATAAAGCCTCCCGGTAGCAATTATGTACATATGTATGTTAAGTATGAATGACTGTGGACATTATGTCAACTGTCATTTTTAAGCTATATTTATACTTTTTAATTGTTAGGGCAGGCTGTCATATTAACATATATTCAATTCCTCAATATTTTCCCAAATTACCCGCGTCTCTGTGTTTCACTCTCTGCCTTGCTCCAGGTCTATGTGCAAAGCCGAACTTCTTTTAATCCCTTGACTGAGGCGATGAATGTTCTGCACTTTGTCTCTGTAACACAAGTGTAGGCACCCATCTAAATGCAAATGTCCAAATGTGCATTGCAATAAGACTGCAAAATGTTTGCCTCTTTCTCCCACTCTCTTTCCCTCACTCAATGCTCACGCTTTAACATGCTCACACTGTTTCCTTGTCTTAAACAAATAGGGCACTCAAGAGCAGGGACCAAATGAGCAGCACTTTGAATTTGGCCACAGAAGCAGTAAAACTGAACTGTTCAATATATTTTTTACTCCTTTTCTATCCTGTCATGCTCGCCACTCTCTGGCTCTCTCTCTCTCAGCAGACTCTGAACTGCTCTCTATCGTACATGTTGATGTGTGTGCGTGGGCTAGGAGGAGGAGGAAAGCTGTGAGCGACACTTTTAATTTTCCACATGCTGCATCAGTGTCGTAGCAGTGATAGCGTGGGGTTTGCGTTTTCCCAGACAAGAGCTACAAAGCTGTCCAACATACTCAGCACCTTTCACTGGGGAGCAGTGCACTGACTTTGTCAAGATAAAAAAACACTGTGGCCAGCTATGGAACTTTCAGAGAGTGTCTCTAAATGGTGTCTCTAAAACATCCACTTGGAGTACCAGGAACTACCTTATGTGCTATAATTGCCAGTTTGACTGGTTGTCTGTGGGGGGTATTGACCTGATATGAGACAATTTGAATATATGATGTTTATTAACCCTAGAATAAAAAACTGAAAACTGGCCATTTTTTGCCATGTAAATGTTCAAAACGAGTGTGAAGCTCAGCTAGTGGCCCTTAAAGGTTGCAATGTTCCCTACAACACATATTATAAAAGGGTTGAATGGAACAAGTTACCCTCCAAATTTCGTGTAAACTTTACCTGAATTTCCAGAAAAAGGAAAATGCAGGTTAATGCATGTTTCCATCCACTGTTATACAAATATGTTATACTCTATGCCGGTGATGCCAATCCTCTAGTCAGGTGCTATTAAATCACTGCAGAAGAAGAGGGCGCAACAAGATGACGTAAATAAAAGAGCGCTAATCAAACCTCAAACGATGAAAAACATGATGGAAATATGACATTTATGTTTGTTTCATGTATTCATTTCTGCACAGATCGGATGATTTTGTCTGCCACAGTCTTTCATAGCTTCAGTGGGGTGGAGGCTTCAGTGGACATTAAAATCACATGCCTGGTTCCATTGAACAACGCCCCATTTCCATTGAATTTTGTCCACCAATCTTTCCACTTCAGCCTAGCATAATAAACGTTTTCACGATTTTTCAACTTTTTTTCAAATTTACAGCGTTTCCCCTCAGGTTTTTTATGCACAAATTGAAAATGTGCACAAAAACAAAAACCGGACTTTCAAGCTCAATTTTCAGGAATAACAAAGGGGTTTGTCTTCTGGGGGGCAGCATAGTTAATGGCAATATGCCAATTAGACTTTGACATTTTCTGTGTACAAGCGGAACCTTTAGTTTGATGGTGGCGCTAAAGCATGTTCATTCATTCAAATTCATTGAGGTTCATCCTCTGGGGAAGATGAATGCACATTTCCTAAAAATCTGGCAATAAGTTTCTTCCAGATTCTTACAGTATTTTGCTTTGGACCAAAGTGTCGGACAGATGGATGGAGGGGTAGTAATATAACTGAATATTAGCTAGTGTCAGCATCAGAGGGGTATTCCAGCATACTACACTTCCATAAAGTTAGAAGATTCACAAAAGATAGATTAAAAAAAGGTGCAGTAGAGACTGAAATATCCTGACACTGAGTTCCTAGTATGCAGCAAGCTCCCAAAATGCTGGATCCTACATTTCCCATAATACAATCAATAGTATCTCGGATCAGCTTACAGAGAATCATATCAATCCGCACAGTAACAGGTTAGGGTGCAAGCATGGTCAGATGACAAATCAACAATATAGTGTATCTTACCTGTCACTCTCGTCCCAGGATATACAGGTCTGGTTGGTGGTGCCCTTATGGAAGAGGAACGGAAAAAAACGCATGATCACCATGAAAGAGTACCAGTAGTAGAACATAATATCACAATAGCTTGATATCTGAAATTGCTGTAAGACATAAGTCACTCACGTTGTACAGGTGCGAGAACTCGACTACAACTGGAGCAGAGAGGGAAGCAGGGGTGGGCTTGATGGTCACCGACAAAACCTTGGAATTGAGGACTGTGCTGTTTCTAGAGGGAGAAAGAAAAACATCAATGGCTAATCTGTATCCAAGTCTGTAACATGCTGATGTTTAGCAGGTACAAAGTTTACCATGTTACACTGAGGCTACAGTACAGCTGAGGCTGATGGGAATGTCAGTTTTGCAGGTATTTGATCATAAACCAAAATATTGGATACATTAAAATTTGACCTTTGACCTCACTGGATGAAATGTCAGAAGATCACCCAAGTCATTAGGGTCCATTGTGTGGGAACCATGAATATCTGGTCAAATTGCTAATCAGTAGATGTTTCACTGGATAAGTTAAAACTTTGACCTGTTGGGACTCACCAACATTATTAGGATTCATCCCATGGGGACCATAACTGTACCAGACTTTATGGCAATCCATCCAATAATTGTCAGAACATTTGACTCTAAGACAAAAATTAATAGTTCAATACTTAGGTGATCAACAAAATCTAGGATACATAATTTGGGATCCATGAATGTTTTGCTAATCCATTTTGTGAATGGATGGGATATTTTACATGAAAACTTTGACCTCCTGGTGGTGCTAGATGAAATGTCAGAAACCACCAAAGTCATAAGGATCCAACCTCTGGGCACCATGAGTATATGAACCAAATTTCATTGTAATCCATCAAACAGTTGTTGAGACATTCACTTTGGACCAAAGTGGTGGAGCGATCGACTAATCAACCGACAGATATACATTCCTAGAGCCACATGGCTATAGCGTGACTAAACATTTTGGAATAACAGGTTGAGGAAGACTTGCAAACACTGACATCCATAGAAGATCCTATAAAAGGCAGCATGTCCCATGAGTGAGAATGGACAGATTACTTTAGTAAAGGTCACGCACCTGTCCCAAAATGCTAAAGCATTTCATTAGAGCCATTTTAAACAGTAATAGTTTGTGTTCAGTCTGCTTGTGAATAAGCATCAAAATCACATGAGCCTCAATTGCTTAATCAAGAATAAAATATGTAACAGATTACTGACTCTGCCTCCGAGCTCACCAGAATCTTTGTGCTTTGCTTCAGAGCAAACATATAATCCTACCTGATAAGTAAACCCTAAAGAGTCTAAGGATTTTTTTCTAGCATCTGAAGCAGTCTACATTGTTTTTCAATGGCTTATCTTATAAAATGTTTGGGCCATTCTATTTTACATTCTTCCTGCCTGTTTAGTATGCATTGCAATTTCTGCTTTTCTTAGGTACTATCAATCACGTAGAATGAGACAATCAGAAAAAAGTGAATTGCTACTGGAAGTACTGACACCGAAAGCTTCCAGTCGGCCAAACATGTTCAACAGCCCATGCTCTGTTTTCCAGTTCCTCACACCATCACTGTATCCTCTACGCACAATCGCCCTCTCACCATTCCAAAACACAATCAGTCAACTTAAATGTTAGTGTCATCTAGTCTCTTGCCTCAAACTCATCTCCTTTTCCTTAAGGGGGGAATCAAATGCAGAAGAGGAGAGGAGACAAAAGAGGAAAAAAGAAAAGTGAAGAGGAGCTGAGAAATATGGAGAGCAGTGACAATCCAAAGATTAGAACAAACATGTGGGAGGACTGGAAAGAGTGACGGTCTGCTTCATTTCCCGGTTTCCGCATGTTACCAGTTCATTATGTGCTTTTAGCACATTATCATAATGGAGAGATCCTTACCACCACAACCACAGCCATAGATAACAGGCTGTTACTCACAGAAGGGTGCATGCATTCCAGTATGCACACACACACACACACACACACACACACACACACACACACACACACATACTTACACAGAGGTATGCCTACACTGCTGTGTTAAAATGTATGTTAATCATCATGCAAGCAGCAACTGCAACTTCCTTCAAGAAATCCCTTTATTCACGCAGATAAAAGACATACATGAGGCCACCCACTGCTAGTGTGGTGCTGTTTCTGCATCAAATCCTTGTTTTCATTTAACTGGTATCATTTACTGCTGTAAAATGCTCTGACTCTGTGTGACGATCTATAACATCCAACACAGTTTTGTAGTACAACATGGAATATGGTTCAACTGTTCCGCAGCTTCAGTGACTATATTTCAATGTGTAGCTGGTTTAATAAAGGACATTGTAAACATTCCAAAACTGTATAATCATTGTTGTCAATTGGTATATGATCTATGTGACTAAAATACTTTCACTTTTAAACCAATTGGATGCTTTTTTGATCAAAAAGATCACCAAAGTCATTTTCATTGGATTAGTAGGAGTCATTTTATCTTTAAGAATCCTCCTCCATCCTGGTTTGATAATGCTGCCTTTCAGTTAATTTTCAAGGACCGTCCTTGACTGGAGAAATTCTAAGCTGACTTAAATTTCAATACTTTGACTAACTGTGATTAATCTAGTAGTTGATTTAACTGAAAACTGAAACTGTTTATGTCTGCCTACAATCAGTTTTTCCTTCCAAGAAAACAGCTTCAGTCATTTGTTCAAATGCCTAAAAATTATATGTGTAGGTTTAATTGACAAAGACCTCTAGTGGCTGTGTGAACTGTAACTGTTGTATGTCTTATGCAAAGGCTGTATGTCACCAATGCGACGGAGGTCAGGGCGACTTTCATACAGGAGTTAAAGAGCTTCCCCTTTCTCACCAATAGTCAGTGTTTGTCTCTTTCAAAGCATGACCATGATCTTTCCCTAACCTTAGTCAAGAAGTTGTGTAAACCCAAACCATATTCTTTCACTAACCAAGCCTTTCATGTGCTTTAACTTCACCAGACCTTAACCGTAGTGGAGGCATATGACTGTATTTCTAATGGTTTTGGAAGGCACTGACTAATAATGTTGTCCTGCCCATACAGGCACTAGATCAGAAAATGCTTGTATTGATTGTTTTGTAAGGCAACCACAAATAAAATATTTTGTTGTTTAGTTTGAAGGACTGTTTATCTGTTTGTCCATCTGTCTCTCTGTCTCTCTTCCTGACTCTAAAGTCTTTCTTGCTTTGTTATCAACCGTGGCATATAAATAATAAGATGCAGCAGAGGGATACATCTCTATACATACACTACATTAAACTCTCCCTAGACAAGAGGAAAAGTCAAGGCATCATCGACGTCAGTAGGATTCATCCTCTGGGAACCATGAATGCCTGTACAAAATTTTATGGCAATCCATCCAATAGTTGTTGAGGTATATCCATCTGGACCAAAGTGATGGACCGATCAACTGAGCCATGCCACTAGTGTGGCTAAAAAACATTAGGATGTATATAATGTTTCCATATGATTGAACCTATAAGTCCTACTTCATCTAACCATAGCATACAGTTCCAGTGAATTCAGTGAATGTACACATTCAACATGTATCTTTTCCAGAGTGTCAGCTGAGTGCAGAGTGTCTCCTCTCTGGACACGGAGCTCTCTGGAGCTCTGCTCACCTGCGGCTGCAGACACACCAGCAGCTTCTTCTCTGCTGCAGCTGCTGATTTGGCTCCTTTCATATATACAGTATACTGTACATGCTCAAACAGTAAAATACATTTGGTTATATTCATGTAAACTCATTTATCAAATTCATGACCAGAGGGAAACCTGCTTAACAATCAACATAGCTTCTAATCTTTCAGTTGCAGTTGTACAGTAGTCAGCAGTCTTACCTCTGCAGAGTCAGAATGCTGCCCAGGTTTCTGTACAAAACGATGCCAGTTACAAACGTTGAGGACTCATCTGAATCTGTGTTGGGGAAGAAACAGAGGAACACACACAGAGAGCAGGGAGGTCAAATAGACAGGAAGTCAAATAAGACAAGAGTCTTTAGAGGCGTGTTTGGAGAGACTGACTGGTTCAGTCTCTGTTAGTACAGTGGCCTGCTACAGAGGAGAATGCAGGTCAGCCATGCTGCCTCCAGTCCTCCAGTCCCCAAGAGCTCTTTACACTGGAGCTGGCCTACATGACTAGTCAGCTATAAACTCTTACACTGCTTTATAGTCACACACACAGATACATGCACGCACAACTGGCACTGCTAATTTCCATCATCTCCATACTGGCAGATAGTAGCAGCACAGCCTGACACTATCGTCATCCTGGGAAAACAAAACAAAACAAGGTTTGACTAAATTTCACTTCAGCAGTGGAGGAATAAGTAAGTAAGAAACTCTGACTTGCCTTTTTTCAACATGATGTGTACATCCCAACTATAGTATGTTTAAGGTCAGAGAAAATATAGGTATATATATATATATATATAATAAAATAAAATATGATATAAAATAAATATAATACTGCGGCAGACTGGTGGACAGTAGTGATAAAGTGAAAAAAAACCCTGTAATGTAGACACAGTATAAAGGTGAAGTGTAACAGTGCTGTGCAAGTAATGTATGTAGGTTAATGTAAGGTTACAGTTAGGCAAATAATACACAAGCTTTGGGAATGATTGTGGTCATGGTAAAACACAACCAAATAAATAACAAATAAAAAAACTCTCGTCTCCCACATGAAAATCTGATGTGCTACACATCACTGTGTGGCCACGAGCTCAGCACGGTCAATTCTGTCATCTGTCCATGTCCAAGAAGACGTCCTTAAATGAAAATATCTTGTCCTGGATGGAAGAGCTGGACGGAGAGATGGACTGTGAGCCCAGTGAACTGACCACTAAGTAAACAGTCTGATATCACATCTATAAGCCTTGCTTAATGATGGTGAAAAGGATGCCAAATCTCTGATCAGGGTATTGTGCTTCATTGGCCCACCAAGGTTACATGTTCATGATTTGCCCTGCAGTGTGTCGCTGGACTTAAGTATATATGGTCTGCATTAAGTTACAACTGGAAAAACTTTGTAAAGATAGTGATAGTGATTTCTTTTTTACTTTTTTTACTTTCAAGAAGAGTGCAAGAAGTGAGTCAGGACTGTGCGTCTACATCATTTACCCTCCGGTCATCCAACACCCAGGCTGCCACGGTCACTTGAGCAGCACCTGAGCACACACACCATTAACCCAGTTCAGAATCCTTTTTTTGAAATAGTGATCACCATCGCAAAAGACCTACAGTACTTACAGTAGGACATTCATTGGCTGATATTGATCTGTGCATCTCTACATGTGGCTGCTGCTCTGTGGGTGAGCTCCCCCTGCTGCAGCTAAGAGACAACAGAGCGGTGCCAGCGTCGGAAGAAATTTGTCAAAACTTGACTGCTTGACTACATGAAGGCACAGACAGGCCCGGGGCGAGAAGAAGCCTTCTCTTTCCGGCTGCAGAGTCAAAGGCGAAAAAAACACAACTCCATCTGCCGGGCCATCTGAAGACATCCAGCTCTTCTGCTCCAGCACACTACATGGCAGCCTGAGAGCACGTAGCAGTGTGCCAGGCAGCAGGCAGAGGCTGTAGCTCCCAGGCAACAGCTGAGCTCCCACGGGTATCGGGGGGGATCCGACCAAGACATGTTCGTGTATGTGTGTGTGAGGGGGATGAAGTATCATGTGTCCTGCTCATCTACTCTTTGGCTGGCCCATCCAATATGCTCAGCCAGATTGTCTGTGCCCAACAAGAGCAAGCCTGGAGGGACTTTAACCAGTGATTCAATAAGTCATGTGTCTGTGTGCGGGAACTGAAACAGTCCATAGCCAAGTATTTGTCCATATACATTTGTTTGTGTGATGTATGGACTGAATATTTGTTGCATATGTTGGGAGTGTGAATATGCACATGCATGTAGTCATGCACAAGCTACTCACATGGCTTCACATATGCAATGAGCAGGCAAGGCTACATTTCATGACACAAACATAAAGTCTGAAATACATCCTGTGGCTCAGTCTAATTCCTGCTTCAGCACACCTCAGTTTGCAACAAGGGTTTTCCATATTGGGGGCTCTTTTCAACCAGTTAGTGGTGAGGGGAAGTGGGCTAGAAAACCCTTTAACAGTGAGTGTGCACTTGTGCTTACCTAATATACTCCATTACCTCCTAACGGTAACACATCTGTCAAGAATGGAGTAAACATCATAAAAATTTTACTTACGTCTTGCTACTCTGCCAGATATATTTTGATCATGCACATGAACTTTTGCTTTTTTGCTCACACTGCTTTTTAACGGAGGCCTTAAACGAACAACAGCACAATGCGAGGTGACATTAAAACTAAAAATAAGGAAAATATCACTTCATCTCTAAATTCATTTGACTTGTATGATTACATATGCACGCAAAATAATGCTCCCTTTATTTCATCTTCATTTTTGTTATGCACTTGCAGGGAAATAGCACATATAAGACAGTATCTGGGTATTGAGGAGCATGCCAAGCGTGCCACAGTTTAACTGTTGCCCCCTTAGAGGTTCCCTGTGGAGATTTTTAGTGGCACTATGTGGCTGTTTTTCTATGAGTGGGTCCCCATTTTGTTTATTTTGCATATGTGACGTGATACACAGTCTCACACTATTCCACTGGTGGCAGTAATACGCCAAGGTCCGCTGCAATGCGCCAACAAAGGCAGTAAAGAAGAAGACTGCTAGCAAGTAAACATGGATGTAAACAATGCTGGATTTAAAATGCTTAACAAATCAGCTTTGCAAATGCTTTTTATGAGGAAGGAAATGTATTCAACACATGTTAGACTTGAAGGATATACACAGTGGGTTCTGAATGCAAACATAACTTTAGTTTGTTTACAAGAAAACTCCGCTGCTGTGAGCGTGACTTCATGTGGAGACACACTAGAAGAAAATAATTTTTGGTGAGCTCTGAGATCAGTCTGAGCTGAAACATGAACACACACACTGACACATTTCACACACATCAGTTGGTTGCTTTTCAGCAGCTTATGTCCGTACAGTTGCGAAAATGTAAAATTTAGTAAATCATTAAGTGAACACAATTCTAAACTACATTTTAGCCTGTTAGAGATGAATTTAAAATAAGAAATTAACACCTCACTAGGAGACACATTTGTTGTTTCCTGCGTGTGGTCTCATTCCAGGCACTCGAAGTCAGGTCATCTAATGATGGGTTAGGGTTAGGGTTAGGGTTAGGGTTAAAACAAGTGACTCAAGAGAATTTTGGGAAATTAACCCTGTAATGCTGCAATTCAGCAAAAGATGCATAGTTTGGCTTTAAACAACCATACAGATGGTTTTGTTTTGGTTGTTTTAATTCTACAAATCACATGCGTCTCTACATATCTGAAAATCGAAATCTACAAATCCCAATTTCTTCACATCACAGCTAAAAAAATCATGCCACTGTAATTTAGCAACATGAATGTATTTTGTCTTACTGTATCAGTCAAAGCATCTATTAGTTTCTATTCATTTCCACACATTATATAAAGATTTCCAGAGATGTGAGAAGGGACCAATCAATCAATCAGTCTAGTGTAAACAAGGCATCAGAGAGCTGTTTTAATCCATGTAAGCAAGTCCAAGCTGTATGCATAAAGAGGGCTAGCTGCTGGCGTGACATTCCCACCGTGGAGACACGTCTCCCAGCTGGGGAGGAAATTGTCTCTAATTGCTCCTGATTGGCTCCTGTTGACTCCTGATTAGGAGTGACGGCCTCATTAGCATGCTAGCAGTACAGGGCTGTCTTTAATGGTCGAAAACATTCCGACTGACAAATAACCCCCCTGGTACTGAAAACTGTGTACCTAGCACCTGCCTGCAACTAGAGTATGGTTAACGGTAACACAACTAGAACACTTATTAAATAAAGTTTTTATAAGCCAACTATTAGTATGACAAAGGACATGAACCTTCTTTTCAGCATTAAAGCTGAAGACATCATACACCCATTCTTCTCACACTCCAGCCTCCACTCATATAACACTGCTGAGTCACTTGAATGGAGAGTTGCCCGATATTATAATTTTTCCTATGGAGACTTAAGCAAATCACAACACCTATTTTGTCAACTCTAGTGGTGTGTAGTCATGCCAAACTTTTGGTTTTATTTTCTGCAGTTTTGAGATACTGTATTTCTTAGAGATTTATGTCATTACTCCAATACAAATGAATGTGAATGAATTTTGATTGCGGTGCTCAAAGCAGTGGAAATTGGTGCGACGTCAGCAGTGATCCAGGTGCTCTACCACAGTGTTGGGATGAAGAGGGAGCTGAGCCTGAAGGGTGAAGCTCTTGATTTAACCGTTAATCTGCATTCCAACCCTCACTTGTGGTCACAAGCTGTGGGAAGTGGCTGAGATTCGACTGTGGATACAAGCTGTTAAAATTAGGTTCGTTTGCAGGGTGACTGGGTGTTGAAAGGAGCCAACTGAAAGATCTCTGGCTCACCTTGCTTAACGTGTTGCCACTGCTCATACCTGGATAAACATGTCACAAATTTCATGAGACTTCTTCCATGGTGTTTCCTATCACTGTTATGCGGATGGCACAGTTATGTGTCCCTCTCCAAGCAACTCCAGCAATTTAGATAACCTCCATGCCTGCCCCAGTGATACTAAATGTTGGATGTCTCAATACTTTTTAAAACTGAATGATGACAAATCAGAGGTCATAGTCTTTGGTCCAACACATTCTACCAGCCTGCTTCACAGTAAGTTTGGTTCACTGACCAAAAATATTAAACAGGCAGCTACAAATCTTAGTGTCATTTAAGATGCAGATCTCTGTTTTGAGGATCATATTAAGAGCGTTGTCCAGTCTTGCTTCTTTCAGCTCAAGAAAAT
>NTHP01000140.1:947837-1000650 GCA_003416845.1 Oplegnathus fasciatus | reverse complement strand
AAAAAAAGAAAAAAAAAAGTGCTCCAATAAAAGCTGTCCATGTTACAGTAAGTGGTGTTAGGTTTTTCAAATGTCGTATGCCATGTCTGATCCTTTGAATAAGAAAAAAATCTGGCCTGTGCAAATCTGGCAGATAAAGTATGAACATCCTGTATACAAGCTGAAAATGGACTTATTTGTTTTTCTTAATGTTATTTTCCAAATTATTTTCTTTTTTTTTTCTTTCAGTATCACTATTGTTATTTCACATAGATATACACTCAACCACATTATTAACGTAATCCAATACAACAGCTCAGCCATGAATTCTACCTTTATGAAGGCTATAATGTTCAGTTATTGGTGACATTGTTGGAAATGTATAAATTTAATGATGTGTTTATTATTGAGGTCATAGTTAAAGGTGGTGTTGTACTGGACTACATTACACTGAGAGGTGTTTCAAATTATCCCTATTTACATACATGAGGGGGTCAGAACACCTCTCAGTACACTACAGTCCAGTACAACACCACCACTAACGAGGACCTCAGTGCTAAAACATGTCATTTAAATAACACCTCTATGACAGTGTCAACAAAAACTGAACATTACAGGCATCATAAAAGTAGAGTTTATGACAGAACCATTGTGTTGGATTAGATTGGATTAGACTGTACAGGTGTACCTAATAAAGTAGACACTGAGTGTACACACCAATGATAATCCAACACAATACATCTGAGACTACTGGAGTTATGTCTGACATATTGGTTGTGCTGTGAGCAGAGATTATTGGCTTAGCTCTGCAATTAAAGTAAAAGAAACAAAGCATTGGCGTAAGGCTGCACGGAGCAGCTAATGATTATTTTCAGTATTGATTAATCAATAATCCTCAAAGATGTTATTCAATAAACAATTTAGTCTATAAATGAATATATGTTGAATATTATGACAGAGGCCTATCAGGTGTTACCAGGTACCAAAGTGATTTCTGATCAAAAGACTGTATTATATTTTATCTACAATGACATGAAAATCTAAGAAAGCAGTAAATTCTCATATTTGACAATGTCCAGGCACATTCTGGTTCTTGTGTTCTCAGTTTGTTCCTGCTGTAAGACAACAGAGTTGCCTGTAAGCAACAAATAAGTGTGGAAATGCTCCTGTTTGCAATTCAGTGCCATCAAATTATTAAGGCAAATGGGCTTTGTATTAACATTTTATGAAACTTACTCTGGCCTTATTGAAGACAATGTGCCTTTTTGTGGTACAGCTGCTGAACAGCGGGTGATGAAAAATGATTTTGTTATTCTCCTGCATGTTGTATTTTCAACATTAAATACAACCATCTCTGTGTGCATTTATCTGAGCGGGGCACTTTTCTTTGCAGATTAATGGCAGTAAACACTGTTTTATAAATCAACTGCTGTTCCCTATTTCTGCCTTTTTGTCTTGACGGCCCCCTCCCAGCCAGACACACACACATACACAGAATCAAGCACACACATTCTTGAAATCTCATACAGAAGGCAGACAGGCCTGCTGAAATCCATATTTGGGGAAAATGTTTTGCTGTCAAAAGACACATTTATAAATCCTCTAAGAGACTCATTATAATGTCAAACATTACATGAATTTGATGCCCACAGAATAACCCGCTGTTACTCTTTCCTGGTTACAGTTACATCCACAGTGACTGTAGTAAAAAGGGTCTAAATACACTTCCATCCAGTGATACGTCTGTATGTTATGTCTCAGTGGGTTGGGCTTGGGTTGCAGATGTGAGGTGTGTTTGTGAGGTGTGTTACAGCTCTCACCTGGTTTGCCAGTAGAGAGAATGTTCTTGGGGATGGTGACTCTGTCCTCAGAGCTGCGGGCCCAGTCCACCATGCCCCTCCAGCCTTTCATAGGGAAGCTGATGTCTGCATGCCCCACCACCGGACGCTTGTGAATGCTCAAAACTGTAAAAGAGAAATGGTGATGACAAGCGTTTACTTATTACACCTAATATTTACTTCATATTTTATTTCATCTATATTTATATTCTATTTCTCTATATTTGTAATTCTACTTCTGCTGCTTCTGTCTGTTTTTCTCTATGATTTTCTCTCTGGTTTCCACGTACCAATCAGAATTTAACGACATTTGAATCAGAGTCTGATTCTGGGAGTTCTGGATCTGGAAGCTTATTCTGGTGGGGTTGCTTGCTTATGTTGCCAGGCCACTGTCAATCAAATAAACCACACCCACACAATCCTGACGAAGCACCAGAACTAAACTACTGATAAATAATAAATAACAGTTTGCTTAACTGAACTTTAACTTCGAGTGTTGCTTATTAACGCGTGAAGTTTTTAATTTTATGGAGAAAAAAAGCAAGTTGTTTTTTTTATATTAATTAATTTAAATGAATCCACCTGACTTGACCAGTGGCCTAGTATACAAATTAATATGGAAAACAAATAAAACTGCTACAAAATAAGTTAGTAATAAAGAAGTATAGCATACTTTTATGGAAAACATGTATCTTTTATAATGTCAGCATGGTTGAATTAACCTGCTGAGGGACCCCAGGACAAAGAGTAGCTGCTGGGCCCCTGTTAACTCCTTCCCTCTGCTCTCTGTGCAGTGTGTTCAGTTTAGCTGTGTGGTAGTGTGATAGAAAACATTAAGGAATGTGCAAAATATAAGCACAAAACTGAAACAATGAAGGTCTTAAAAGTAGATTTTGACCTAAGGAACCTCAACAGGACCTCAGGCAATAAAACTGGAGCCATCTTAAAGCCCTTATCATGTCCGTTGATGTTGTGCTTTAGTGGTGCATACTCCCAAATACATTTTCAATTAAATCAGCACAAACTAGTTTACACACAGTAAGCCTGGAGCTATGGGGGACCATGGGGTCCTGGGGCCCCAGGGCAGTTCCTCGGTTTGCCCGGTTGGCATTCCAGCATTGAATGTCAGATATTACTACCAAGGAATGTTAAGTTTGATTTAGTATTCAGTGATTGTTCAGTCAGCAGTCACTTTCTTTCTTTGTTTCTGTCTTTCTGTTCAGATGAGATGCATCAAGGTGGGCTAACATACAGCATGTGGGCTAACATAGAAGACAATGGATGCAGGTGTTTTGATACATGTCTATTTCCTGCCAAAGAAAGACGTTCATCTTTAAAGGCCTTTAAAGTAAAAAAAAAGATCACTTTATTGACTCTAATCTCTCTCCTAAGAGAATTAATAAATAATACATTTAAAGAAAAGAATAGCTAATTCATCAAAATAGAAAAAAAAACTAACAAAAAAAGAAACAAAAATAACCACTTAGCAGTTTAAGTTCAAGTCTGGTGAATTCCCACATCCTATTGAAGTTGACCACTTTGATGAGTTTGGAGGAAGAAACTTTGATCTAACTACATGTTGGCAGATGATGGAGCATTTCTGTGTGTGGCTTTGCTTGTGTTTGAGGTGTGGGAGGGAAGAGGAGGTCAGCCGCCCCAGGGGAGGTACGCTTCTGGTGCGGGCGGCTATTTGGCTCCAGACAGCGAGGTGGCACTGCTTTAAACAGGACCTCTCATCTGGCCTCAATTCCCACATACTCTCCCTTGACTCAACTCAAACTCTGCCTCGTTTTTATCTGGAGGTCACAGAGAGCAGCAGAGCCTTTGTGATGACTACACTACATTATTTTTCCCCTATTTGAGAAAAATAGAGCGGTTTGCAGTCACTGGGCAATGGAAGGAGGCAACTGGTAGTTGTGATTGTGGGTTTAGGGTCCCATGAGACACATGTAAAGACCTGCTGCCCTGGGGAGTGCTAATATTTACCATGGCTTTGTTCTCTTGATGTGATACTGAGGACCAGAAATAGAATGCTACAGAGAGAGAGATGGCGCAGTGCCTCAATACAATAACATTAAATTAGTTGAAACAGAGGAATTTACAACAAAGGATGGTGATCCCAACCTCCAAAAACTGGAGGACCCAATCTGAACCGTTCCAGGTCTTGAGTCCAGACTTTCCCAACTCAGAGCCTCTTCTGACTCAGCCTAGCTCCAGTTTTGCTTGCTAAATGTGAGTATGGTTTTTTTTTCTGGACAAATAAAGATATAAAATAGCATAGATAGGACACATTTATTAGATAACCTTCACACTATAGGGCTTTAGGGCCTAACAGCCACATGTTTTGCTGGGGGATCTAATGATGCTTGTTGCTATGGATACCGTACAGTACTTATACTAGCTGTGCTACTTACCACCATCATTTAAAAGGCTTTACTGTATTTCTAACCTGACAACAACAATAGAAACTTTAGATAAAATGGGAAAAAAAGCTCCATATAGCAACCAACACACAGACAAGTGCAGTGTGGAAGATGTCTATTATATTTGTCGACAAACTATTCATTAAAGTTGAGGCTGGAAAACACACCATGTGCAAATGTTTATTCAAGTTTTGAACTGTGTTCTATTTTCATGTAGGTTTATTTGAGTTTGAAGTTTTTTAGTTTTAGTTTTAGTTTTTTATGAAGAAATAATATTTCAACTTCTGAAGACTTGTTAGCCAGACAAAGACTGGATTTCTGAGACAGATACAGATATTAATATTTGAGAGTTTTAAAAAATCCAGTAATGATACATGCATACACATATTTGATAAAGATCCCTAATTTGGTAATTCAAGTCCAAGCAAGGAATTCTTGTGACCAAGATATGTACGCTAACAGCAAATATCATAACACAAACACAGACTCGGCTTGGGTTTGGAGACTTAGAAATGCATTACAAACTGGAGGCACGGAGTTTGAAAGACCTGTGTGTGTTTACCAGTGAAGGAGCACCTGATGCACGCTATTGAGCTGCATTATGGGACATGTAGGATCCATACTAGGAACTAAAAGTCATGATATCTCGGCCTCTCCTCCTTCTGCTTCTCTTTTAAATCTGTCACTCACCAATTATATCATTCTGTGGTGTGGGCAAGGTCGTATTATTAACGTCTGATTAATATTTTATATTTAAAATAGCCTGTCACCAATGACTGTTTCATCTACAGGTGTTCATTTATCCTCATTTTTTGGGAACCGTTTGTTTAAAGGAAAGCTTTTTGTACAACAACGCCGGTTGTTGTGGGTAAACTTGAGACTGAAGGCACGGGAAATGTCTGTTTAACCATCAGGTCACCCTCCCCTGTTCTCCCTTTTATGTATTGCCATTGCAGTTATGAAGATCAATCCTCAGAGAAAGAAAAGCTGTGATAAGGCTATTTGTTTTGATAAGCAGATATAGCTGTAGAGATCTCCTGGATGGAGATAAGGCTGACCTAGGTTATCGGTGACTTCATACATGTCTTGAAAGTCTTTCATCCTCAGACCAATGACATCCACAAAGTCCTCCATCAGACGGAACAGCTCTTTGATGTTTGGCCCCAGCTGAGAAAACAGAGACACATGGAAACAGAATGAAAGCAAAAGGTGAATATTCTGAACTGCTGTTGAAACATTCGACACACAAGCAGCCTTTTATAGAAAAGCTGTATTTGTGGCAAACATCGTCAAACCATCCTCTGTTGGTTCAGTGCAACCATTTCTCATATTCCACACAGCTATGACTAATGTTAATAGTTACATTTTGTGCATCACGGTCTTCCTCTTCATTTTCATGACGACAGTATATGCAATTAACTCTCTTTTTAACTCTGGGGATACACTTAAGAATGAGCAACACATAACGAGTGCTGTGGACATTAATAATGTGAAGACTGTAGTCCTCCACCATTACAGGATTATTTAACCATAATGAGGATTGTGGTGTCCTCATTTATGAGCTGCATTTACAGTTAAGTTGAGCAAGTAAAACAAATTCAAGTTAAGGTTCAGTTAAAGCAACAAAAAACTCACTAAAGTTTGCTTTAAAGGATACAATAACGCCACATGTAGCCTACTTTTATAAATGAGTAAATAATAAGTACAGCCACTTTATTATACTATCAACTGATTCTGGTCCCAGTCTGTAGGGTTACTGGCAGTTTTTCAGAGAAAATGCAGTCATCTGAAAAAAGAGAAAAAACTGTGGAAAATTTGTGATGTGGCCTTGCACACCACGTCCTCAAAGTATAAAGTTCTGCCACGTTTACTCTGAATTGGACAAAACATATAAAAACAGAAACCAGCTCTTACTCAACTCTTTGGAAAGTTTTATTTTATTCCCGACGGCCACAGAATGCACATATCCAAGTATTACAAACTGTACCATCTCTGGTGGTCATCCAATAATAATGCAGCTACATAATTAGTATTTGGAGTACTGCTTCCATGTTGGATCAAATGTGTTTTGTAATATGTGAAGGGGGAGTGTTCAAGAGTGTTAAGTTGCTCTTTAAAGGACTGTATCAGTGTGTTTTTAATCCCATTTTATAATAAATTGCTGCATAATTGCAGACCACTTTCCAAAGCACCCTCCTGTGTTTTAGATGATTGAATGTGTTGTTTCCATATACTGTAGTAAGGAAATCAAGTGACAGAGACCTTAAACTAAACCATCACATCACGTCTGCTGTCAGTACCCTTTTTATTTTTGTAATGTTTTGTTATCATTACTATTACCACACAATGAAAAGGTAATTTTGACAACATTCCACATTTGCTCTATTTGATGTCATTATAAGCTTTCAGATTCCGTTTTGTCAAAGATTTGCCCCGATATGGGCCAGATTACCCACTTTTGACCCCCCATTCTCCCACTCTCTGTATTAGCACAATTTCGTTTAATAAAATGGACCATGTAAGAACAATATAAACTAAGAAAAAAATCAAGGCCTTTAAACTAGATTTTAAATTAGGGCCCATCTACAAGCTGGGGGTCTTAAGATGAAACAACTCCTGCATACAGAGTTAACAAACAATTCTGAAATTATGTTATAATTATATTTTCTGCAAACTACAGTAATTGCCACATGGAGTCTGGACTGAAAGTTTGGCTTTTTGATAATATACCTTTCTTTTTCATCCTTAACATTAAAAGCAGACATTGTGCCCACTGGGATAAATTCCCTAACCCAACTTTCAAGTCACTGCAATATGCTATTGATTTTACCATTGAGAAATAAAGGTGAAACCTCTGGCTGCTTGGAAGCCGGGACATACACATTCAAACGTGAAATTACAGCCACGCTGAAAAATGGTCAACAAATCATATTGACTCTGGTCATGGCTAAATAAGAAAAACTCTTCCTGAAAATAAAGAGCTCTTGCCACAAATGCCACAGTTGAATGTCATAATAATAACAGTAATAATAATAACTGTGCCTTCTTCATATAATCCTTTCAAAGTGAAAAAACAAACTTCTTACTTTTTGTGCACAGAGCATGTTATTTGCATTTTAAGACACTTTGCTCATTTTGAGGAGACCAGGTTGGTTTATTTGGCATTGTTCTGGTGTTCATGGTGACACTCCTGAGAAAAAGGATTCACAGCTGGACAGCTGGATGGAAGCAAATATAGTAAACGCATGAGTGGATGAGTGCAGCAGATGGATGAGTGGGTGTTGCCGTTGACTTGGTTACTCATTAGTTATATCTATTTCTGTCCTTTAGCAGTTCTCCTCTCTCCTGTCCTTCTAACTCTGTCAGTCTGAAAAGATACAGGTGCGTGGTTTGTCCACCTGTGTCTTTGTCACAGTGTCTAACTCATCAATTCTACAGCTTCAGGGTTGTTATTATTACTATACACCAAGTTCTACAGAAGATGTAATTACAGATGAAGCAAATGTGTCTTAGAAAGAGAGGGTGATACTAACCAGTTGTGCTTCCTCCCATCTATCCCTGTTCTCCTCCATCAACAGATTGCTGACTGACTGCACAAAGTTCTGGAAGACAAAGAGAAGATGTTTCACATGATGTAACATTGTCAGCTTTCCATTCTGAAGTCAGGTATTTAAGTAAGGTATTTACAGGATAAGGGTGGTAATAGTCTGTAAATTTCGTCTTATCAACAAATCCCATGAAAAGACCCAAACCAACCCTGAATGTATCCTACTAACAAGTATTGTGTGCATATCAAAGCCTGATATATCTTTTTCCTCTGTGCCACAGAGCTCCAAAAACTATTAAAAACACATCAGTGAGCCACACTGTTGCAGTGGGTGACATGTTCCTTCATTACCATGAACATACACGCTGTAATTTATTGTGTCTCAGTCCCACATACACCGCCCTGCTGTCCCAAATACTCACTAGAGCACTAAATGTGTGTTAATCCGCAGCTGAAAATAGTCCTGAACAAATGCACTTTCCTCCTGTTGTAATATTGTTAGGGTAGAAAACACCTTCAAACAGCATTACAAAGAGCAGTACACTACTATATCAATTCACCCTTATGTCTGCACTGCTGGGACTGTAGTATGCCCTCCTGAAGATCTCTGTCATGTTCTTCAGCACATCCACGATGGCCAGGAGATCACCGCTGTAGCTTGTTCCATCACTGGACGTCACCCTCAGCTTGGTCATCACCTCTGAAACTCCATCTCCCACAAGGCCACGCTGCGCTTTGGACAAGTGTTCCCGCGTCTGACAGAGAATGCGGCCTCTGTTAGATTTCACACTAAGTGATCAACACATCATGTCTGTTTATTGTGACAGCTTAGGGCAGAGTCTGTTTTATAACTGTTTTATAAATGATTTTTCATAACTTATGTTTGCAACTTTTGGCCCTGAGTCTTTCATTTGCTTAGCTTTATGTTGCAGGACTTTCGGAAGACATTGGCAATATAACAGTGCCAGCAGGGTTTGACACAATATCCTGTTATTGAAATTTCACACCTGTGTGCCCTGACAGGCACATGTGAAAAGCCAAAATCAATGTCTTTTTATGGTTTAATGGTTTTAAGATTTGTAAAAAAAAACAACAACAAAAAAAACAACAACTTTTCAATCCTCACCAAAGTTTGTATGCTGCGATAATCATTGGAAATGCATTTCATGTAGGTGGGATTCTCCCAGTAGGCAATGCCCTCCTCGTCCAGGGTGCAGCGGCGCAGGATAAGCCCTGTGTGGGGACACATGAAACAAGGGTTCTATATTACCAAAGTGTGTTTCTGATCCAACTCCTGATAATACCAGTGGACATTCGAGTCTTATGGATGGTAAGGTGTGAGCTCACCCATGGCATTGGGAGGACAGCGTACTGCTGCTGTATCCCCAGCTGGAGTCATCTTCCATACGACGTTGGAGAAGTTGTCCTCGCCACATATTTCATGAGGTTCTGTCCACAAAAGGAGAGAAAATGAGCTTCATAAAACTGTATGATGTAAAATTGGTTACAGTAGTGGTCAAAAACATTTCTAAGTAGCTCAGGTTTCCATCAATGATAAAATACTGCTGACAAAGCAACCTGTGTTCCCATCCACTGACCTGGGCATCTTTTTTCATTACAGCGCCGGATTTCTTCTCGTTCTCCAGGACAAGGCTGCCCTCCAAAAAAGGGCCCATAGCAAATCCTGTTTCTCTGCTGGCTCCCTCCTCCACAGGTTTTAGAACAGCCCGACCACAAAGACCAAGGCTGCCACTTACCATCCACTGACAGAATGCATACAACATGAGAGTGTAAGACAGGACTTGAGTAGGCACAATGAAACACACATACCAGTCATGCATACAGACAATATCAGTGTTTTTACATGTTCTAGTCCATTTAGAACTACTACTACTGCAAATATTTTTTCAAAACCCATTGTACTGTTTGTTTTATATATATATTTTTTCATATATTGCTATTGGTTTGTATTTATTTCTTTAACCCTCCTACTGTGTTCGTTCCTTGTTTCCTATTATGGTGTTCCCAGCCGAAATTGGACGGTCCGTTTTAACTGTTCATAAAGCAAACATAAAGTATAAATTATCTCCATCATGATGTGTGACATCTTTTCACCATCTTCATTCCTAGTCATTATTACAAGTTCTGCACTTATTTTGGGAATTTTTGATGTATAGATCTCAGTTATCTGAAGTAATACCACTCGTTTTTCAGTAAAAGAAGTACAATTTACGTATTATTTTGACTATTGTTAACACCAGAGGGAAACATATTGAGGGATTATCACAGACTGGCATCTGTTTAGCCAGGACACTGTTTTGAAACCATCTAAAAAAAAAACAATAAATAAAACCATAAAAAAATCTATTAAAGTGGTAATCACTGATTTTATATGTTTAAATGCCTCGTGTGGAGGCCTTCAGTGAGTAAGATGAAATATATCATATTTATGACAGAACAAAGTTGTAATTGGCCAACGTTGCCCAGAACACAATAGGAGGGCTAGCGCATTAAAATGAACTAGCAGAGACTTGAAACTTGTTTAATGCAATTCATTGATAATTCATTCATTCTAAAATTAATGAAAACTGGTGGCAGTCTGGAAAGCAAGAGAACACAGTAATTAATTTAACCGACTATGAAACGCTAGGAGTTGGTGAAAAACGGCTGCACAAAATTACCATTGACTGATAACAGAACCATGTAAGAACTTTGCCTAAATCAAATGCAGTCGGATCAAAGAATATGTAAAAAGGCAATGTCAGCTTTCTGTACCTGGCTGTTTTTGCTCTCTGTGCTATGGACACATGTACCTGTACCAAAAATGTACTGAACATGATTGTTCATGTGAATATTTTTTGCATGGATTTATCAGTTTGTAGTATATTCTAGTTCGACGAGTGAAGTTTGTCATTAGATACTGCCTACACACAGATAATCAGCACCATGGACAGCTCCCACTAGGGTTTTGAATACATTTGCAATTTCCCCAATTTCACATTCATTGTTTGCCAAGTCATCTATTTAGTCATGCATGATTTGGGATTTGTTTTAGCCTGTGCAGAAGAGTTTGTACTTGATTGTTGGAATTGTTTTGAAGATGCTTTCTACAATGAGCAATTAGCTTTAAGGAGTGCCTACCGTAGATATGACTATTTTTGTATCTTACAGCATGTAAGTCATAAAACCTCAACCTGAATGAATGTGGTGGGGATCTCTATATTGTATCTGAGTAGGTAATATGCTGTGCAATACTGTAAATGTGTTGACTAAATGTTATCCTGCTGTTGAAAAAAAAATGTGTTTGTTGTATTACACCGGTACCACGCTCTGTGTTGATTGTGTGAATCAATTGTTGATTATGTAATTGTTTGATTATGTAGGCATTCCCAGGGTGAATTATTCAGTATCGAACTGAAGAGCCACATCATGCAATAGAAACAGAAAGGACTTGCTGCAATAAAGTGTCCAGTAAGTTACAATGCAACCCATTCTAAAAGATTTAAGTTGATTTATGTATGATTACATATCCAATTTATCAATAGTAGCTCTTGGCCTGAAAGAAAAAGAAAGAAATAGATTTTCGGACCACAGTAAATATTTTGATCTGGCTGGGGCCCTGTCTCTTTCATACCCGGGCACTCCCCAAGGAAGCAGTCCACAGTCTCCAGCCACTCTCCTCTGCACTCGGAGCCTCCGTACGAGGGGCCGTTACACTCCCTGGTTCTCTGCATGGTCCCATTGGAGCAGGAGGCAGAGCAGGAGCTCCAGCTGGACCACTCATTCCATACTCCATCCACTGAGAATGACCAGGGTCACCAACAACAGTCAAACAGGCAGACAGACAAGACAGTACACAAAAATGTTAGTTATTTGGTGTATTATGGGTTATACACTGTACTAAATCAAATACATTTTTTTTATAAATAAAGAGTTGCTTTTTATGAGTCCACACTCCATATCCACATGATGGTCACTGCTGAATATTTCCACTTGGACATATCAAATCTCTCTTTGTGTATTTGTAATACAGAGCAAAAAATACTTTCATGTACATTACATACTGTAGTGTTTTGTTTATCTATGGAGCAGCTTTAAGGGTTTAGTAAGCTTGAAGACAACTAGTTTGTACAAAGGCAAAGGCAAAAGTGTTTATGGCTGATCCAAATGGTCACACTCAAAGGCAAGTCAAAAAGCCTGTCATTATAGGGGTGCGAGGTATGATGAATCTTCTCAAAGGCATTCCTGGTGTTTACACTGTTGTTCACATAAGAAGAAGGCAGCAGTAGTTGTGTGAAGGGCTGGATACAGTCACGATTCTGTTTATTCTACCTTAGGTGTCTGCAGACATGGACGTGTTTGACCATGTTTGTCAGCACATAAGGTCCTGCGCATACAGTCCCCACAGTTTGGGCTGTACACGAACAGTGACCTTGTTGACACAGGGTCATGTGCATCCTTGTGGCCATGCGGATGCGTTAAGTATATTTTTTGCTAAAAGAATGAAAAAAGGGAGCCTGAGAGAGATGCTGAATCTTGCCTACTTTCTCATCTCCCCAATAATGATTTTTATTATATGACTGTGGGTTTTGGAAAGTTCCAGCAGTTGTTGGACGCAGCCCCCCAATATAAAGGTATAGGCATAACTCTTTTGTTAGATTTTTTTTTTTTAGTAAATTAGGTTTATCTTTTTATGGTTATTACTGTGTTCCTTACCTGGACAGACAGCTATGTTGCAGAATTTGGTCTGTTTCTCTGGGCCGTCACAGGGGTCTCCCCCAAACTGAGGGGGGGCGCAGGTTCGTGTTCGGGACCTGTAACCTCGGCCACAGGTCGATGAACACAAACTCCACGGTGACCATTCGTCCCAAGCGCCGTGCACTGCAAACAGAGTAGCTAGGGTATGATTTATAGACAGACAAACACAGCCCCCCTTAACACACCAAAACAACACTCACTGAGAACCTCACTGAGATACTGAACTGTATTGACTATTATAAGTTACTCAGCTGTTTGGCTTTACTGGGATCATATATGCTGATCCACTGTCCTGTGAAAATATTGCTTTCTAAGTTGAGGAGTCTCCCTGCCTGTCTGCATGTAGGAGAGCCTGAGAACACCATGAAATCTCTGTTATTATAGTGGGAATCAGTCTAAACTGCAGGCAAAGCCCTTTCTGTAAGGTGAGGGTAGAAATCATCCCAGGGGCCACGCATTTGCTAAGTGCCTGAGGAGGGGAGTCAGGTGGGTCTTGTAGGGGTGAGGCAGGGTCCAGGAGAGGGCTGGGCGAGCGCAGCAAGGTGGCAGTGGGGGGGAGGATGGGGGGCTTACCTGGACAAACAGCAGAGTTGTTGCAAGGTCTCTGCTCTCGCAGTGGCCCACTACACTGGGTGCTGTAGGAGGAGGACACACAGAAACGAGTGCGACTCTGCCAGCCCTCCCCACACGTGGCAGAACACACACTCCACGCTGACCACTCCTCACCTGAAGCTGAGTCTACTGAGGAGGTAGGGTGGGTAAAGAATAGGAGGATAGAGGGAGAAAAAGGAGGAAAAGGAAAGGAGAGGGCCATAACTAATTATCATGCAGGATGCAGCCTCTGTGGCCAAAAGAGGAAGGGCTGTGGTGTGATAAAGGGTACATTCTAGCTGTGCCACATTTTAGGGGCCGCCTCCTTCAAAGGCCTCATATTTCCAAACAGGTGGATGAGGCTATCCCATTCCAAAGTTTTCTCCACATAGGGCTGATAAATGAGGCATTCTTTTGCGGACATAACTGGTGGTCCTTGAATGCCCTCAGTATTTCAAACCATTGCACACTGGTCATGGGAAAAGACAATGACAGGAACGAAAGAAAGCCCAAATCCTCTGTAGACCATCTCATTTGGAAAGGAGATGCAGGTCTAGGGTATCTCATGTTCTGTCCAACTTTGCACACTGCATCCTTCAAAGGAGGCGGCCCCTGAAATGGACTCCAGCTTCTGTTCAGCTTGTCCTTCTTCATCTGTGGGGCTCTGATGTCATATCCTTTGCATTGACTTCCAGGGGAAGTGAATGCCACTGGCTTAGGATATGTCAGTCATCTTTTCAATGGCCATGACTGCCAATTCGATGGGTCAGTTGACCAATAATGGAATATTGGGCAGTCACAGCTGGGGAAGCAGGGAGAAAAGAACTAAAAAGGATGAAGGGAATCAATTAGAAAATTAAAGTGGTACTTCACACAAAATCGATCTTTTTGTATCAAACCTGAACCCCCTGTAGGCTTGAAAGGGGCGTACTTTACTTCTCTCTGAAGAGCATTGGCTATAGTCAGCTAAGATTCATATTAGTTACAATGGATTCCAATAGCACCATGAAAACTTAATGGTGGGCAAACATCAAAACATCCATAGAGCCCACTCCTGTGGGCCCACTCCATAATTAACTTCTCCTCTGTCCATTCATTTGCTGAATTTGTTAAATATGGTTAAAAACTGACATGAATCCAAACTGATCACAGCCTCTTGTCTCTGTGAAGGCGTTAACCATAAACATTTCATAGCCACCTTATAAAGCAATAGTTCAACATTTTGGGAAATACATGTATTCGCTTTCTTTCCGAGAGTTAGATAATAAGACTGATACCACTGTCTGTGCATTAAGTACTGACCTAAGCCTGGAGGCGATTAGCCTACCTATCTTAGCATAAAGATGGAAACAGCTTGCCTGGCTTTCTTCAAAGCTAAAAAAGTGCATCTACCAACACCTCTAAAGTTATCATGCATCTTGTTGTTTAATTTAAACTAACAAACTAACAAGCAATTTGTAGTTTTAGGGGGAGTTACGTGTTGTAACTATTTCTTGACGAACAGCAGCCAGGTGCAGTGACTTCCTGGAGTCTTGTGTCACTGTGAGGTTGCCATGTTCGTTATCTTTGTACAATACAGAGACCTCTAGTAAAACATGCTGACCAACCTTATATGGCAATCCAGAGCTGGAGAAGTCTCTGGCTTATTGTTCTTACATTGTCATTTTTTTGTGTGTGGATGAAACAAATGAAAGATACAATGTGTTCATCACTAAGCTTTAGAGGTATTGGTATTCATTATGCTAAGCTAGGCTAAATACATCCTGATTCTAGCTCCATACTTACCACACAAACATGAGACTGGTATCTAACTCTTGGAAAGACAAAGTAGCGAATAAGCATATGTCCCAACTATTTCTTTCAGCCTACACAGGATTGGCTGCTTGCTACTCCTGATTTTGGGTGGAGTATCACTTTAATAGAGAGGGAGGACTGCATTTGATATAGTGTTTTACAGACAGGGCACAGTGTCCTGTTATGACCTCACATGAAATACAATTTCACTATGTTCAGTCAGGGTCCATGTTGGAATCAGCCCATTGCGGACGAGGCACTACTTTGGGAGATTTTGATAGATGTGTATATTAAAAGTGAGTGCAACTCTCTAGTTTGCGGTTGTCATTATGTTTATATTGTACAAGTGTGGTGGTCACCCAAGCTGCCACAGTGACTGATGCATGGGATCCCTCTGCGTCCCGTTGTCTTACCTGTCTGAGGGCTCTGCTGTCCACTGCGGGGCTTGTCTACGTCGTCACGCTTGCGGCTGTCCACCGAGCGAAGCGATTGGCTGCGAGAGAGATGGCGACCTTTGCCTAAAGGGGGTGAGGCAAGGCCGGGGGGGAGGAGGGGGCGGGGGTTAGCAACCAGAGGTCCTTCATTAATGGCTTATATTTGGGACACAACCGTGACGTGATTGGTCACCCAGAACAGCATCAGCCAAACTTGGGACTTTTGTTGTGCTGTCGGTATTAATGTGCTGTAAATGTGTGCAGTGCAGTTATGTTTTCAGCTGTGGTGTAATAACGTTTATCTGACTCTTCAAATGCCTCTGATGGCATGACCAACTGGGAAAAAAACACATATACACATCTACAATAATGGCAAGCTACTGTTTGAGCTATTTGTCAGACAGACATGTGCTGCTACTTATGTACAAATGAAGTAAGCTTTAAGCAACGAAACCATTCAGTGAAAGTACTAACGCTTCTTGCTATATAGCTTCTACATAATATGCTCAGATGTTGATTTTCTGGGTCCTTTTAGCCATTTGTGAGTGTAATGATTTTGACATACTGTGCTTGCATGGTCTTGAAAACGGCTGACCATGTCATTATTTTTCATCGATCAAAGTCCCCTTTCCAACATGCACTCCTTAAGTCAAAACACTGACTTATAGAGGATGGACACACAAGCAGATGAACAAAATAGCTGTAAAAATAGCTGTAAGCACACACTTTGCACACACCACACGCTCATAGTTAACCACAAAGCTTAAAAGGGCACTCACTGAAAGACATGGATATATAGAAAAATGAACACAAGCACACACAGAGAATGAGGAGCTCACCCGTGCAGGGCTGTGAGTTGCAGGGCCGGCCCTCCTCCACCACACCCTCACACAGGTACGACTCCTCTGGAGGTGACTGACAGTTCCGTGTCCGGGTTTGAATCCCGCCTCCACACTCGCTACTGCACTGTGCCCACTGACCCCACACACTCCAGCCACCTAGAGGTACAAACATAAAAACAGCAGTGGGAATTTATGAAGCACTACATTACTGCAGTCCCTTGATCAGAGAGTGCCAAGTTATGGACCGAACGTTTTTACCGAGTATCTCAGCAGGTCAAGCCACCAGAGATCAAAGTCAGGTGAAAGACTTGCATCGCCTAAATATAAGTTAATTTTCAGCAACTAAGAACATTAGCAGTATTTTTCAAATGTACTACCCTGTGTTTTTTGAGATCATTAGAGGGAGTTTGATTTTCTCATCCCACAGAGAAGCATGTAAAGCCTCAGTTAGGAGAGCTGACAAAGACTGTAGCCTGTGTGGAAAAACATGCTTATAGCTGCAACTAAAAACCCTCTTTACACTCTATATACTGGTTCAATACAGTTAAATGTAAAAGTTGTAACTGAACAAAATAGTGCCAACATGATCTGTCATGACTGCAGGCATACTTTTATATTAAGACATTCCACACTCTATGACACACAGTTTTAAGGATTCCAGGAAGCGTAATGATGTACTGTATGTATGTATGAAATGTAAATGGCAGTAGAAAACAATTTAATGAAGAAAAAGAAGCAAACTTGATAATTTCTTTTTGTGTCCTAAACCGACAGATGCATATAGTAGCATTACATTACGCCCCTATTGCATACTGTGTGCAGATTGATTTCCTGTTCTTGATATAAAATAGTGAGCTAGCATCTATACCTGGGCGTCCTCTCTTAACCTTTCTAAATACTCTACCACTGTATTCATCAGTCACACAACAAGAAATCTATAACAGAGGAGGCACAGATACAAATTCTCCACCACAGTGACCACAGTGCAGCACAGATAAAAGGCACAGCTACTATCTATCATGCTCTGATGTCCAAAAACTAGCTGGCAAATTATCTTCACTGTAAATATCTATACACATATAAATGTTTGTCAAAAGGGCACTATGGAAACACATGAAAGCCCTTATCAAAGCAGTTGTACAGGACAGATGAGACAAGGAGAGGTAAAGTGAGTACACCAAAAAGTAACCTGCAACACCATTCATGCACTGAGCAACACAGACTGATAGTATCTAACACTGAAAAGGGATATGATGGGAGATGTTTCCTTTAAAACAGAGGTGTGATGAATGCCATTGTCATTGTGAAATTCCCGGTTTGGCCATTCTGATTTAATGCGCTTCATTAAGATGTGTGCTGATATGAGGAAGAGCGGGTAAAGAGCTGCTGAATGGCTCTCTCCCTCTGTGTCCTGCACGCTCATGAATGTTTAATAGCACAGACAGATGCCTTTCAGCCCCCACAGGCAACGACAAATATGTATTAATCTGCATGAATAGAACATGAAGTTGGCCAACATCCAGACACACACGTTTTTAATTACTCGCAAGTCAATTTCCTTTGGGGTGAGGGCTGAGATGAGGGAGAGGGCTGAGATGAGGGAGGGCGCTGTGGAGGGCACTTGATTCAGTCAAAAGAGTCAGACATGCACACACACATTCACAATTCCTCTTCAGATGTGTGTAATCTCATGATGTCAGCGTGATGAGTCAAACTTTATGGATTGAAAGAGACAGATTCCAGTGAAAAAAGTCCAAATCTGTAAACGATTTCCTTTCCCTTCAGAAATGAAATTAGCAGGCACCAGTGATCACAGTCAATATCTGTTTGTTGTCAGCAGACTGACCGAGTGTGGCCCAAGTGTTTACTTATGGCTGTGAAATTGGATTTGCTCATGTTTCCGTGACCACACTCAATCAGCGCATAACCAGTCCAGTGCAGGCAGAAATTGACCATATTATCCACTGGAAGACCAACCACCAACAAAACAACAAAAACAAACAGTAACTCATTGGACCAGTAATATGGTAATTCAAACTATCAGGACAAACATGAAGCTGCTATAAGTTACTGAGACTTGAGATCAATAACTCGACATATCAATGGTACCTACTCCTTATGGGCTCAATGAGCTATTGTGCTTTGTGGTAATCCCTGTTAGCATGTTGTTATGGAGATCCAAGCAACATATGCTTGGAACATTGTGTTTGATCAGGTGGGGGAAGAAGCTGTAAAGGACCGCTGCTATAAATACAGTGGCCTTTGTACATAATTCCCATTTCAGGTGTTGACCCCTGACCCCAATGAAGTCAGAAGAGCCAGTGACATGGCTTGACTTGAGGAAATGTTGAGGACAGATCTCACCAAAAACCCAACATATTCCAATGATTCATTGGATTATTGTTCTGCAATGAATCATACTTGATGATGGAATTCAAAAAACAAAAATCAAATCACCAGGTTGCCATGGAACTTACTGAGCATATTCATGCTTATTCATGCTCTCCAGAGGATGAACCGTTTCTATTTTGGACACTCCATGAGTTTGCTTCTTTCCAACCTCGGGACAAACAGCAGGGAAGATGATAGGGGTACCCACAGCCCATACCACGTACAACATTTTTGAGCAGTCCAGTATTCAGCATGCCATGAGGATTTTATCTGATCATTCTCATGCATCGAACTTTAAGCATAAACTAATGCTTATTAAGCTAAGCGAACCTAATTCTGTAAGAGGCACAGGGTCACCCACTGTGTTAGCACAACTGTTACAAACATACAATTATCCTTCCATCAGCTACATTTGGGAACTGGTTTTAACCAATTGTGCTTCGTTGTAAGTGAAAGTATTGTGTGCTTGAATGCTTGTAACTTGTTAAGGTGTGAATGTTTTTTTGGAGGTGTATGTTTTATGCTTGTAGCTCCTAACAGCAAGTATGTTTTTGTGAAGGGTTGATTACTTAATTTTAGTCCAGGTTAGTGTTTGTGAGTCTGCTTTTATTGACATTATTTATTGTCTTTTTCTGCAGCAATTCTTGTAAACCAAGAAAATGTTCTCTTATGGAAGACATTAATTAAAAGTAACATTGACGTTGATATCTCATAGTCCAATAGACAGACTGCATTCAAAAATAGCTGAGCACATTCATGCTCCCAGTGAGATAAACCACTCTGATTTGAATGACCTCTTGACATTCCTCCAATGTCACTTTAAGGAAAAACTTAGGCTCTAAGAACAGCTAAATTGTTGGTGTTTGACTGTTGATTGATTGTTCTGTTGAACAGCTTCATATGGTGAGATGTAATGAAATGCACTCATGTGTAAAGTGAAGTGAAGGTGAAACACGTTGCAGACTGCAAGACTCCAGAGAGCTGCCTTTGTGTGCATTCACGCCAGTCCAGTCACCAGAAGCATAATGTCATTACCATGACAACGCTTCGTCACCGTTATTCAGTGACGTGTGAACTTTAAAAATGACATCTTGCCTCAGGCATTACTGATAAAGTTTGCAATGAAAAGGAAAGTTAATGAAGATAAGAGAGAATTTAAAGAGGAATGGACAGACAGATATACAGTCAACCTGACTCAACCTGCAGCTCATACCACAAGCTGTCATGTTGAATGTGTGTAGTTTTTGTCAAAGGATGAGTCTGGTGATATTCTGTAGTTTTCTCATTGTCGAAACATTGCATTAAAAGACTAAAACCATCAATGAACTAAACAAGTATTGTGTGTGTATCCAAAGCTTGATACATCTTATTCCTCTGTGTCATAGAGCTCCATTGTTGCACAAAAACTATTACATTATGTTTCCAACAATTTCCTCTTGTTTAAGTAAAGTTTGGTAAAAACTAAAATGGCCAGCTGTTTTAGGAAATTATTTAGCCTTCTTTTTGAAAGAAACTACATATTTGTGAGCTGAGTACCACAGACAGGGTAGGGAAGTCAGAAAGTTTTAAGAAGTATTGTTGGTTTTGGTCTTTTAATGGGATTTGTTGAAAACAAGAACACATTTAGAATAATAGCAGCCTTAACCTTAAGTTATATTATGGGCTGTTGAACTCATAAAGGTTTTGTTACATTTTGGACAACTTATTGATTTTTATTTATGTCTTTGCATTGTGCTTGCATTGTTCCAGACCTCTGACCTTATGTAAAATTCAGACGTGGACGTTTAATAAAATATAAGTTTGAGTAGCCCAGCTTTAGCACATTTAAATTCTTCTGTGTCTTTTGGTTTTCGGTCTTCTTTGACCCTGCTGACCACCGTTTGATATCTCTGAATGAGTTCATTGTTGAAATCGTTATTGTTTAACATTCTAACAGGTACATTTGTATACAAAATTTGGTACCAAAATTGATTTAATTAGCTTGTACAAACCAATGTTGTACATAGTGATCACCAATAATATTACTCCTTCAGCTTCAACTTCAGAAAGAAGCCTTCCGAATGAGGACCAAATGAACCCTTTTCTGCAATTCCAGTGTTTTGGGGACTAAAGTGAACCTGATGCAGCAGAATAACCTTCAGCTGTTCTCCTGAATCATTCTGGGTTTATTGTGAACAAATATGCTTTATGAATGCAGAGGAAGATTAACTGCAGTTTAGAGCAAAGGACAGAAGCTCCTTCTGTCAAATGAAGGCTTTGGCAAGGCGAGGGAAAGAGGGGGGTGGGTCCATTTACAGATAAGATTCATTCTTCAGCAGGAAAAAAAAAGACTATGAAGTTTTTTTTTTCTTTCCTGCCCAATAATCAGACTGGGGGAGGGGGAGAAAAATGGGAGGAGAGTGACACAGTGTTGTCTTTCTCCGTCTGCAAGGGCATTTCATTATGTTCTCAATAATTCAGAGGGGGTCTTTTGTCCGAACACCCCTGGTAGCAGGAGCGGCAGCAGAGTCCAAGCCACCTAAATAATCCTTAAACTCATCCTTCCTCCTTCACCTCCCCAAATCTCCGCTTTACTTTGACCTTCAGCTTTTTCCAAAACACACACACATTCCCCCTCCAATTACTCTGTGTGTGCATTGCATGGCTTTGCAGTTCTTTGGGTGCATGCATGTGTATCGTGCAATTTTTGTGTGTGCGTGTCTATAATGAACTTCCTGAAAGTCACCTTCGCCTCCTATTTGGAGCAGTGCAATGAGTGCACGGGCATCTCCTGTTACAGCTCCAGTTTCTGCAGCTTTGAAATCATCAATAGCTGCCACTAACCCCACCCACCCCGACCAAATCACACACACCCAAGCACACACACACACACACGCACATGCACACAGAGCTCTTATAGATAGGGTTACTGCAGATTTATTGATTGAGAAGTGTGTGTGTGCGTGTGTGAGAGGAGAGCTGTGATGGGAAGAAAGCATGAGTGAAATATGATGTTGAAGTTGTCAACTGTTGTGGCAACGAGGAGGCAGCTGGGGAGGGAGGATAGGAGGGGGTGAGGAAAATGTAATAAAGACAGAGACAAGAGGACTGAAGACAATAATCATGAAAACATGAAATGCAGGCAGAAATGGGGCGATTCGTTCACACAAAGCTGTATGGCTGAATGAAGGATAAGGCAAGTGCTGACACCCAGAGGACAGAAGCAGTCAACTGCATGGTGGAGATAACAGGCGGTGAAAGGAGGGAGCGGGGGGGGAGGCAGAGGGAGATGAAGGGAGACAGGAACAGAAAAAGGGAAAAAATGTTAGGACAGATAAGAGGAGAGGGAGAAATGAAAAGAGAGAAAAAATAGCAGGCTTATGTCAAACTGAACAGCATTTTATAATTCTACATCAATGAAAATACTCACGTGCAAGTGTCCTCATAAAAGAGAGAATTATGTTTTGTTATTTATTTTCATTTTCAGCAGTGAGAGATAATATTCACTGTGTGATATTTCTTGGAGAAAATATGCTGTTGAATTAATCAGACTGATATTCTGCTCTGACTGGTGTAGTGAGAAATACATTATCAATTTATATATGACGCACACATACCTGTTTAATGATTATGCCGAGTTATATATATCATATCAATAAAATTCTCTGTTGTCTTTTTATTGCTTGTTAACTGTGTTTCTGACAGGTCTAACATGCTGCCTGCAGTTTCTACTCTGTATTCAAGGTAAATAAACAAATAGATAAATAAAAGGAAGGCACCTCAACAAAAGTGCATCCCATCAGTCAGTCTCTCCTGTAGAGCGGGAAGCTTAACCTGTGGGTGAACCCCACCACAGAGCACCAAGCACCAAATCAGCTCCCCTGTCAGGTCATTGGTGACATTAAGCAAGCAGTCACCAACATTTCACCACCATTCTGCCTCTGGGTGTAACCTCTGTTACACCTGATTTTCTGCTTTACCTTCAATTCATTAAAGGTTGTTTTTTTTCACTGTTTATGGTCTTAAACCGGTACCAATATTTTTAGATTGTAGCTGCCAAATTTTCATGCCGAATAATTTGGAAAAAATGCAAATGGCCAGTGGTGTCATGGTGGAACAGTGGCGTAAGGTGCTAAAAGTATCAATCTCCCGTTGTTCCGTATTTTTGTTGTTGTCAACAAATCCCATAAAAAACATCGCCATCCATCAATGCCTTCTGATGTCCCTACCCTGTCTGTAGCTGTCAGCCCCAAGCCAATTGGTTCCTACTGAAGATGTAAATCTTTAAAAACGGTTCACAGATATATAGTTTCATTTTATTCCTAAAGCAGCTGGTCACTGTATTTTTTGTTGCTGACTATATTCAGCTGAGGATTAATCCACATTTGGTAAACACTCACCAATATTTGGGACAGCAGGACAGTATATGAGGGATTGAGTCAAAGTAATCTACAGTGTGTGTGTGTGTTCATAGTAATGAAGCAACCTGTCACCTAGTGGAACAGTGCGGCTTATTGATGTGTTTTTAATAGTTTTTGGACAACAATGGAGCTCTATGGCACAGAGGGAGAAGATATATCAGGCTTTGGATACACACACAATACTCACTATCACCAGACTCATCTTTAAATGAAGGATAATTCCGGTTCATTACAACCTGGTTATTATTTTTATTGTTGTCATTTTGGCCATGATTTCTTTTGCCTAAGGTAACATTGCAGTTACCATAGAGGTATGGGAACAAGGTGACATTGACGTTTGAGGCAGCAAGAAACAAGCAGGCAGACAATCAGACAGAACAAACCAACACTTCATCCAGATTAACTAAGCCACTTTATTTGGAGGTAAAACTTAACACGAGCACCCCTGAAATGATTATAATCACTCATTGCAAAGACAAACTAAGCATTTTAGGTGAAAGTTCTCCCTGAGGGTTTGTTTCAAACCTGACTGATGGACTGACATGTTGGTGAAAAAAACTTGTTGAGTACAATGCTATTATTACCAATATGAATGATTGCCAGAACCCACATTTTGTTTCAATAAAATGCAGTGTTTGTGGTTCGGATTCAATCCGCAGTCCTTGTTACATGTCTTTTCCTTCTCCTCCCTAACAAGAAGTGCAAATGCTGCAGACAGCACATATAAAGAGGACAAGTTCTCACCCTGTTTCCTCCATTATTTTATTCTTGTCAGGGAGAAAAAGCTTGTGAAAGAGCATTTAGAGAATCATAGGGCACTAAATCTCTTCATTGAAAGCTGAAATTCTTTTAGGTGAGTTAACAGTTCCTTCGGGCAGGATCAGGCAGCTTTCATTGCAGGTTTTATGCAATGTCCTCCCACCACACTGGAATGTCAGACATATTCAAATAATATCAAAACACAGTGACTAACTGAGACCAGGGAGGAACATCAATATCCATATCAACACATGAAAGCTCTTCTCAGACGTAGAATACACAACAGCGTTTGGCTTCATCAACGTTCAAACATACGCGTACTCAGACACAACTGGACTTTTACAGCAAGAGCCACAATGGTTGTACAATATTTGGCACCTGGTACACAGAGGGAGAGGTGGCACTGCTGGTTAACAGAGATGAGTTGGAAAGTAAAGACATAAAGGAAGTAGAGTGCTCTCAGTAGGACAGTCTGCATCAGTGATGGATTTTAAAACTTATTTTCCTTAATTAATGACCATGAGCGTGAGGGACACTTTTGCCATCTCGCCAGTAGATTACATCACCAATTTTATGTCACGCATTAGACAGAAAGTAGAATTCTGCTAAAGATCAAGACGTCAGGTTGTGACATGTGATTTCTATGTTTTTACATGCTTTATGTAAAGCTTGACAAAATAATCTAAAGGTCATGCGGCCATTGCTTAGGCTCTGGGCGCATCCACATCTAGGATGGAAATTTGCCAAGATCTGCTCAAGAAGGCTGCTGATGTATGCCATGGACAGCCTCAATGTATTTAAGAAGCTATGCAATACTGTGTTCTAGTTAGTAAGGTACTCATGTAATTGTGGGCTCCCAGTGCTTGAGCAAGAACTATGAGTGTCATGGCTGCAGGATACGAGTACAGCAAGAGGAAGGCTGGTGCTGCGAAACGGTCAGTGAAATGGGTGTTTTCCCTTGTGTTCCTGGAGAAGTTGATACTTTCCTATGTTGCGTGTCAACACTAATGACGAAAGAGGGTTAAGTCTCCGTGTGAGTGGGCCACACTAAACAAACTTGCTGGATATTCAAGGAGCCTGATGGTTTGAAGATGGTTTTCGAAGTTTGTTTTTTTTAACGCAGGGGGGAAGAACTAGGCTATTTTCACAGACTGATCTGAAATGACAACAATTTCCTAGAAACATTTTTTATTTAAGCGATTCAGTTTTCTTTGTGCATAAGACATGATTTAAATTTAAAAGGCAAAGTATAACAGTGCTCTTAAAAAGGCAGAACAAAATGTGCAGATATGCAGTATATCTCTGTGCAAACCAACCCCGTGCCGCTGTGGTCTTTGTGATAATTTGACAGCATTAATTCATAGTTGAGTGGTGTTGAAAGCGTTGCAGAAATGTTTCGAGGTTCGACTTGGTCAGATTGCTGTTGTGGTTTTTAGAGAAATGTGACTCAGACACCTATTCAAATAGGAGACCGACATGTCAAACTGACAGCACATTTCGTTGAAGTGTGTGTCAGAAAGGGGCTATATTAAAACCCATGTAGAGTATCAGTCAAATTCATGTGGTGAAAATATAACAAATAGAAAAAAAACAAAACCACCAGCTCCTAATTGTAATTCACTCACAAGCCAATCTGACTACTAATCCCACACACTCCAGCAGAGTGTTGAATCAGCGCAATGCTGTGCCATCTCTTTAACCCTATCAGCCGAGGAGCACAAACCATTACACCCCTCACCTTCCACAGCAGCACCATCTCTGAAACTCTCTACCCAAACCCATTGTCTATAAATACATATCATGTGGGCCGCTCTTTGGTTTCAGGTGCAGGTCAGCCAACCAGACATTTCAATTCCGAAGATGGATGCCCCATTTCAGAGGGAACGATAAGAAAAGGCTCAAAAGGTCTTTCACCACAGGGATCAGATGCTTTTCTTACTTTTTCTCCAGCCTGACTGACAGCTCACAGAAGTAAGGCTTTTTACTTGTTTTTGTCCTCCTCAACACGCATCCATCTTTGGCGGAGACGACTGCTGATAAGGCCTGCATGCTCAGACCGTGATTGCGCGTGCGGCCGCACAATTCCACGTGCTTGTTTGCTTGTCAAACAACTCAGTGCAATTATTTTGGAAGTCTCTGCCAGCCAGGGTGCGAATTCAGCCTTGTTTTTTGTGTCTCTGTTGATTTCCACAGCAGTTAAAGAGCTGCTCAGAGCTGCTGAGAAGTACTTTGACTTCAGCTGAATGTTGTTTACAGGTTGTCTTCCTCCCAGTACCCCCGATGTGCTGGGCATCAGGCTAAAGTGTTCCTATGGGAACTGCCACAGCCTCCGTGTCTATTTCCACCATGGACTTGAGTGGATTCCCCACCTCCTCAACCTTCCCCCACATGGCTATTAAGACTGAAAATCGCCCCCGCTGTGCTCCGGTGTGTCCTTAGCTCTCTGCAGCTTCTTCATTCACTCCACAGATGATGAATGCGTCATTGTTTTTCTTCTCAGTGTTTCTCCAAGTTACTTTGGGAGCGCATTTAACTGCTCCATTTAAAACCCATACGGCATGCTACGGTATATAAAATATATTCAGAGGCGTCCAGGGATCGCTAACCTGTAAGCCTCGTATCCACTGGCACACATACAAACAGATGCAAATGCACACACGCGCGCACACACACATACACACAGATCTCTGAGCAATGCGGTTTACTCTTCCCACGCTTTATAACACTCTCATACATCAGAAGCCCTTGTCTCCCCACACAGTGTGGGATGGTGACTGTATTGTGACTCAGAGACGGAGACACAGAGTGAGAGAAACAGAGAGAGAGATGGATGAGGAGGTGGCAGGGGGGTGCTGGGTTCATCCTAGTGGGCCATGAAGGAAGAGCCTCACAGGTCACTGTGGGTGATGTACATGCAGCTGTAGATGTGTGCAAATGGACATTCTCAGCTCCCACCTCCACATTGGTGGGCACATCTATGAACTATCGTCTTGAAAAAAATTTGTCTCATGTAGTTCCACATGTTCTTTACACATGCCAGTATACATATGGTCAGAGGTATACTGGCACCCTCCTGTCCACAAGTGTCTCTCATGGTTTGGTCTAGACCCTCAAGTTCCAAAGCAGAGAAGTTCTCTTGTACGAGTGTTTCAAGTCGGATTTACCAAACTGCACAAACTTGTACGACTTGATGAATGCCTCCAGTTCATGACTATATGCATGTTTGTGAGATTTGATCATTTGTACAACGGACACTCCCAAATTGCTACACAAGGTTGCCTATTCTGCTCCATTTGTGGGCAAGTTTCACTCACAAAAGTGTAAAAAGAATACTGTGTAAACCGAGTCCTGCAGCTGTGGCAGTATCAGTAGTGGTATTACAGTAGGAGACCCAAAGAAATGATAAACAAATGACTACAAGTGTTAACACCATGACAGAAATAAAGAAAGAATGGTTTGACAGTTTATATGCCAACAAAACAATCTTGCCAAAGAAAAAACGTCCATGACTTAGGTGGGAGACGGTCAAGGGGATGTGACAGTCACGGAGATGGACTACAGAATACATTCCATTAAAAGTGATGTTGCACTGCAGGTAGTTATAATGGAAGATGTTCACCTGGACAGCGACTTGCATAAAGACCTTGAGGCAGCTGTTGAAATGTGAGGCAATGCAGTTCTTAAGTTAAACAAATGTTTTCTTTTTTCCCCAAGTGGAGAAAGGCAGATTACTTCTACATGACCATGGGCTATGGCCCATTGACACTTTAGACAAGAGTGTGATTCCAACAATCAGTTTGTGTTTGTCCCTTTTCTGTTTCAACACGCCCCCCTGCACAATGCCATCTCCATAAAGAAATGGTTTTCCCAGTTTGGTGTGGAAGAACTTGACTGAGCTGACACAGAGCTGTTGGACCTCACTAATACCTCTAAAGGGCATTATAGTGGCATGTTAATGTCCATTGTTTTCAAATAAGATGTTTTACTATCATATATGGCTGTAATGTTCACTGCCCTGATGCCATGAATACTCATTATCGCACCAAATGTGTATTGATCTCCGGTTGAAAATAGTCTTCAACAAGTGTTCTGTTTCCTCCTGTTTGAGGGAAGAAAAAAAAAACTTCAGGGCTGAGCTGTTTTAGGAAATTACTGAACCTTTGAAAAAATAAGACTATATTTTGTGACCTGTTTTTAAAGATTTACATCTTCATCAGGTGGGAATGGGCTTAAAGCTGTTTTTAAAAATTTCACCGGTGTTCATAAAAATAGTAAAAACCATCCTACTCTACCCCAAAGTGGCTTGAACGAGAGGCTGGAAACACTCCATCTATATTTATGTGAGTCTTTTTAGTAATAATTGGAGGCTGGTGTGTGAAAGATTTGGCTAGACTTCACACCTCAGAATCTGAAACCAATGCAAAGCTTTGTGTCCTCTCCATATGCAACATTCCCTTTCATTCGTGAGGAATTGAATATCTGCAACAAGTCTCCTGCCAGATTGTACCATTACAGAACCTGTGATGGCACCGAACATAAGCCTATAAAAGGTATGAAACGAGTGGGATATTAGAGGAGTCTTTCAGAAACACACTTTGTTCTTAATGCTGATTGACCTGTTTTAAAGCAGAGGTGTCTGGAATCATTATGGTTCTATGTAGGAGCACCTGGATGAACCCTCCTGTCTGTGTGTGCAGCCGAACAATGCTTCATGGGTTGCAGTGTGTCCGTCATTAACTGTTATTCTGCTAACAGCAGCAGGGGCAGCCAGGCCATTTCCTGTTATTAAAGAGCATTTAAAACAGATGGACTGATATGCTGCCTTTTGGTACTTACAGCTATAGTGCCACACAGGGACCCACAGTGGATGGAAATGAATTTTCAACCTTTTAGAAGGGTGAATTTACATTTTCATTTTGTCTGAGGCAAACAATGCTCTGTGACAAAACAATTTCTGCATGATGAGTCAAAAAAAGAAAAAGAAAAAAATTCAATGTAATAGCTCAGAAGACTGAGCACATCTAAGATGGCCTTTTGAGTGTTTGTATTCGATTTCATTCTTCAAATAAAATGTTGTCTTTTTCAGTGGCTGAAATAAAATGCCACAAAATAGAAAATGAAAAACAAGCACAGAATCATCTCTGCCAATTTTGTGGCAGGAAACCAACACTTTAAATGTTGGCATCATACAGTGCAAGTCAACAGAACCAGGAGAAAGGTGTGTGTATTATACAGTTTTCATCACATGCAATTACAGACACTTATGACAAGGGTCTTGAAGTCACAATGAAAACCCATTAAGGAAATCCCAAACACCAAAAGGTAATTTTCTCTGATGGTAAATGTTGAGAATGCTTACTTAAGTGAGATGACATTATAATATACAGATGCTTTAACCAACAAGTTAATGGGTTGTATATAGACAACACACAGCAGTGAAGCTCTGATCAGTATTAGTATCACAATATCTTTTCACTGCTGCAGGGGCCCCAGACCCTCAGGAGCACTGGAGGCTCAAGGCTCAAGGCTTGACAATTGAAAATATGTTTGATGATACTCTATGGGCTGCTAAAGCACAATATAAACTGAAATTCAAAGAGCCTTACGGCAATGTCTGTATTAATACCTCGTTTTGAGGCCCCCGCTTGTCAAGGGGCCCTGAATCAAAAATCTAGTATTAAAGCTTTTATTATTTTAGTTTATATTGTGCTTAGTTCATATTCCTACATAAAATTGCATTTAATCACATTTCCACAAACTGATTACTATTTGCTAAGCAATATACACAATGCAAAGTGAATGGGGGGTTTTGCCCAAGGATCCCCTAGCCAGTTTATCCGGCCTCACCCTCACAAACCTGGACTACATTTTGGAAGCTCAGTTTTTACGATGAGACTTATGTCATAGTAAAATCCACTGAGAACCAACTGAGCCCAACCATTACCATAACAAAGATAATGAGATAATTAGATAATGCTAAGATGTTGAACTCAAACTTATACAAGTTACGTACTGTACCTGCATGTTCTGTTGTATTAATGACTCTTTGCTGCTGTTATTTTATTTCTCAGTGTAACTGTTCACAAGGAGTTGATATAATATATAAGATATAGGTGTAGGGAATGTTGGTGTTGATATCTTGGTGAAGAACTGTCAATCATCTGTTGTACAGTCTACTGTACATGAAGAGATGCCGGGCCAAAGCAAATTCATCCACAGCCTTCTCAAACCACAATGAGTGAAGCTACAAAAGTTTTTGTCAAGTTAGGTGAGAAACACTACATGGTCAACAGTATGTGTACACCTGAGAATTACACCCATTTCCCCAGGCTGTGGGGATTTGCTCCCATTCAGAAGAGCATTAGTGAGGTCCAACACTGATGTTGGGTGATCAAGGTCTGGCTCACAGTCAGCGTTCCAGTTCATCCCTAATGTGTTGGATGGGTTTGAGTTCAGGGCTCTGTGCAGGTCAAGCTCAGTCAAGTTCCTCCTCAAACTGGGAAAACGCTTTCTTTATGGAGATGGCCTTGGGCACAGAGGCATTGTCGTGTTAAAACACAAAAGGGACAAACACACACACACACACACACACACACACACACACTACATTTTAGGAAGGTTGTACCTTGAGCCTTGACATAGGAAAAGTGTCAATTAATGCTTTCCTCAAACTATAACAGAGTTTTACTTCAAGTAGGCTTCCTGCCTTCAGCTCATAATTTACCCTCCTTTCTACTGACCTCCTCCACTGAATTGAACTAAGCACACATGATGGATTTTGGCTGATGTCAGCAGCCACAAAGCTGCGTCCAAGGATAGTTTTTAACCTTCAACACTCAAACTATTAAAGCATTAAAACCAAATTTATCTCTTGAATTGAAAGCAGAAACATTTGCACAACACGACAGTGCTAACACCACAGATAAAGATAATTCACCAGTGATCTTTCTGCCACACTGAGAGAAGAGAGGAGCTCAAATCTGAAGGGGAGAGAAAATCTGATTTAGCTGAAGCAGACTGAAAAGATTTACTCTCAGTCGAGCCTCTGGGCGTCTGAGCTGCAATAACAGAATGCGTTCTTTGGAATGCCCAAAAATAATTAATTGTAATTTTCGTTTGAGATTAGATTGAGCAATATGATCTTTAGCGGATATGAAAGCAATGAAAAGATAAGAAGTCTATCAAGCACGTAAATGAGCAACTGTGAAAAGGCACACCCTAATCATGTTGTGATGCTCTGATGAGAAATAAATGAGAGTAAATAAATCAATCTAAACTAAGAAGAAGAAAAGAGGAGCAGCTCCTACAAGTTGATTATAAACTCATTGCATTACACACAGAGTTGAGATACAGGCATAACATTTCTTGTGATAATTATGTTCTCCTATTATTCCTAATTACGTTTGACTGGTATTACAGAGGCATGGCTCAGTTTGATGTAAAAATAATAATTATGGGGCGTCCGTTGGCCTTGTGATTACAACTTGTACCACACAACCACAACATTTCAAGTTTGACTCCAGGTTGCACATCCTATCTCTCTCTCTCCCTGCATTTCCTGTCTGTATTTCTAATATTGCTGCAGCATGACAGAGGATTTTTTTGCAGTTTTTAATGTATTTAGAAAAACATTGAGCATCATGACTTATGTGTTGATGTATAACAAAAGTACACGAGTGTACAGCCATGCTAGCAGCTCTGTGAGGCTGTACTGAGTTCACACGGAGCTCACAGGTGAACTTACGGATCTGTTGCTCTGACAACAGTTCCCGATTCATTTTCAGCCAATTTAGAGGAACCAAAAGTTCCAGACTCAGGTCAAATCGTCAACATTGTATCTGGATGACTTGGTTATCCATGTACAGTACTGAGAACGGGGCCCAGGTGAGTCTTGAAATCAGTCAGAAGCTGACCACAGGCATAGCACAGACAGACCTGACACACACACACACTGTCACAGGATGCTCTGCTAGGTGCCTACTGTACAGCTAACTTCTGTACAGACCATTACATTGGATGTTTGGAGCCAAAACACACAAAAATAGTCCGGTGGTGAGAATATGCACAAATAATGTGAAATGAACATTTGCTTCAGTCTGACTTGTTAAATCTGAACACATCTTAAGAGGTGACCCTCAAAAAAAAGGTTCAGTTTACAGGGACTGAGATTGCAAACTGGCGTCTGCTGATGTTTCAGATTGAAGAAAATCTAATTAAACTCCATTGCAGCCGTGTAAGAAATACCTCAGAGAGATATTTCACTACCTATGACTGGCCAGTTATCTAGAGAATTTCCAAAAAGACAGCATCAAAGACCCAGGACTGCAAGATACATCCCTTATTTTAACAGTGTTAATGTGATTTAAGGTGGACTTGAGCTTTAGACAGTGATCCATTAATGTGTAAACTTCAAGAAAAAGGTCTGATGGGTGTGTGTCGGAGTGTGTCTGTATATTTTCTGTTTGCGTGTGTGTATGTGTTGTTAGAAGAGAACATGGAACATGTCTGCACTAATGAGTTCTTTTCTTGGACCTGGCAGGCTTTGGCCAAGATCCGCTCAGCTTAATGTGGGGTGTGTATCTGTATGTGTGTGTGCGTCCTGTGTCTTGTGTGGGTGTGTGTTCTGACAGTGTGTCACCTCTGGGTGTCATTCCAGGTGATACCGCCAAGGAGAGCAGCCTTTACAGCCGTCCCGCAGAGCCACCGCCTGCTCTTAACAAGGACACAGAGGCACGCAGACGCAACAACACACACACACACACACACTCACACACACATACAGTATATAAGACAGTTTTTCCAGCCAGCTCTGGCACATGGCAGCAGTTAACTTGCACATTTCAGTGTCCTCCAAGTAATTCATCTTTATTGTCCAAGTCATCAAATCTGAAGAACGACAGTGAGACAGTAAGACCAGCATTAAATGTCCTCACAACCAAGGAGACTGACAACTTGAAAACACATTCTCTATTGTCTCACTCGCACACACACACACACAATTTCACCCTTCAAAGATACAGCGCAGTCTCTCAATAATGGAGCACTTTTCTGAGGGAGAAAAAGGGTTTCAAATCTCCTAGACTCTACCAGATCCCCTCCCCCCCCAAAAAATGTGATGAAGTGTAAGATATAGAGAAGAGAAAAGAAAGAAAGAGTAGCAGTGAGCAGGCGGACAGTGACAAGCTGCCTGTCAGAAAACAGAGGGATCCCTATCACGTCCTGACATCATCCGCTGTCCATTCTCCTGCAGTCACACATGACTGATGAGGTAGGTAAAAAAGTTGAACTTGTCTTTTCCCTAATCCTCACACTTTTCTTCATGGCAGAAAATTAATGGCCTCTCACATTGGACACTTTTACACACATACACATTTATACATTCGTCCGCTGCCGTGCTCATCCTGGAGCAGCGCTTTTATCATCTCCTGCTAAGTAGCAGAGGTAAAATTGCTTAATTAAAGCATGAATGTTTAATAAACCCTCCGGCAGCGTGGAGAGGGAGACGAGATAGGCCATCCATTGACGGGCAGCCTCAAGGAAGGAGACAGTTCCTCAGCACGTTTCACACTGACTTTAAGTTCAAGTGAGTCCTTTGACAGAGAACAGGTGGAGCTGGTAAAGGCCAGAAACTTCATGAGCAGCGAGGTCACTGCCTTGAACTTTTTAAAATGCTAAGTTGTTAACTTCTGTAGTGGCTGGGAGTGTCAACTCCTGAACTAATACTGGAGCCTTAACCCCAGGCTGGTGGTGCTTGATTTGCATTGCCTTTATATACAGGCTTAGTCACCACATGTCTTAGCTGGGCACACCATATATTATCATTTTAGAAATAGAGTGACTGTAGGCTGTGCAAAAATGCCATCAACTGGCATATCATGCACTTAATATGCTCCAAGACACTTATTATGAAAACAGCACAGTGCTTTGTGCTAAATGCTAACGTCAGCTTGCTAACATGCTCACAGTGACGATGCTGATATGCTCAGTTTTAGGGGGTATAATGTTTACCATATTCATGATCTTAATTTAGCATGTTAGCATAGCTAAAATTAGCTAACATTTGCTAATTAGCAATAACCCAAAGTACAGCTGAAGCTGATGGGAATGTCATTAGTTTTGCAGGTATTTGGTCATAAACTAAAGCATTGGACAAATTGACATTTTGACTTGATGATGGTGCAAAATCAACAAGTTATTACAATTCATCCTGAGGGGAACATGGACATGGAGTTCTTCCAATACTTGTTGAGACCTTCCACTCAAAACCACAAATGTCAACCTCATGTTGGCGCTACATAAAAAGTCAGGGGATCAAAGTCATTAGGATTCTTCGTCTGGGAACCACAAATGTACAAAATTACATAGCAATTCATCCAGTAGCCAAAGTGTTGAGATATTTCACACTACAACACTTTGACCTGCTGGTGGCACCAGAGGAAAAGTCACAAGATCACCAAAGTCAGTAGGATTCATCATCTGGGCACCATGAATATCTGTAGAAAATGTCATGATAATCCATCCATATTAACAGATACAGAAGAGTGTCAGTGTTGCACTTATGTACAAACAAAGCTGATGGGATATTTTGAGCCTTAGTGATGTCAAAAAAAATGTTTCTAGTGTAATACCAGAAAAGCTATTTTTTATGGATTTTGTCACTCGTATCGTTTTTCTTTCTTTTTTCTCTCCATGTGGGATTATGAAGTGTGTGTGAGGTGGACCTTTGCTGCACAAAATACCTCACTGAGATGTTTCATTGCAATTTTTGATGCAAAATGCATCACTTATGCAAAAAAAACAAAAAAACCCAGCAAGAACAGATCTCAATAGTCACTGAAGTGGTCAGACCACAAGGAAAATAATGAGCATTATTCTGTCATGTATATTTGCTTCAGCGTTCCACTATAGAGCTGATTTTTATGTAAAATCTTTGTTGTCTTATCAGCCTAAACAGCCTCATGAAAAATAGTCCGCTGAGACAGATGTTGCCAAATGCCCCTGGCAACTTTATGCTGCAGATGGTTTTGTAGCTGTTATGCTGTTATGGAAAAGGTGTAAAAATATAAAAATGGCACACAGAAAATATAGCAATATATATGTATACACTGTAGCTAAATCATTGTATCATAAGACATACTGTAGCACATTATAATACTTTATAATCCATTGTCACATTCTGCCTCTCTGTCCCTCCCTTCAGCCACATTCCCACTTCCCCTGGCCCTTTGATTGCCATTCTCTACCTGTCCACCAGATGCCCTCAGACTTTTCCACCTGTCCCAGTCACCTGATTCCCACATCCACATGCTCACTTGTTTCTCATTCCCCAATTACCTGTCAGTATTATTACTAGCCCCTTTTCCCCAGTCAGTTGCCAGATAGACCTTTTCCACAGCAGACATTTTGACTTATCATAGCAGGAAACACATAAGTGGAACTACTAACATTAACAATGGCTCTGTCCCATTAAGTGTCCCAGGAAGCCTCTTCAGTGAGCCAGCATGTGTAATACCAAATCCTGGACCTGCTCACCTTAATGGAATACAGCCACCATTAATGTCATCAATTACGCTTGTGCTTTTCCTGCTTTGACAGGTCAAAATGTCTGCCATGAAAAAGGTCTATTGTCAATGTTGCTACGTTGCATCGCGCCATTGCTTTTCAGTCTCTGAACCCCGTAACCTGCACCCTGCATCTTGAAATCTGGAAACTGTGCCTGCTTGCACCTTTTTCCTGACCCATTCCGCTTACTTGTGGATTCTCAATCACTTCTGTTTGGACTTGCTACCCATGTCAGTCAGCTAATATATCTTCGCTTTGACAATACATCACTGAACTCTCCCTGTCTGCCTGGGCTGTCTGCATGTCGGGTCCTTGCCCTGCTGCCTCGCACTGACCCCCATGATATCCAAAGAAGAGATAAAGGCAGCATATCAGTTTGGGAGCCAGAGAACTGAGATCATATTCAAATAAACTGTTTACACAGATACTTTTACCCTACTAATAATGAGAACAACAGCTCAGTACAAAAAATGTGCAACCTACATGCTTATGAAAGAAATGCCATTCTGTGTGAAAAGGGAGGTTTAAACATTTTATACTCTTTCTGCAAAGGCTCAATTGATGAACACCAAGGTGGTACATTTTCCCAGAAGTGCTGGTGAGTTGATTTTTATTCATCTGTGCCTCTGTCATGATGACAGTAGTCAAAGCTAACAGCTAACTTCAACTTTTCTGAGCATTTCACAAGCTGTTGATTGGCTCAAGGACCAGTAACTGGCTACTTTAAACCTGTAAGCTGTTGTTAGTAACAGTATGCAGTAGCCAGAACCAAGTTCAATATAGGCTACTCCTGATCTTTGTGCCATTTGAGTAGCCTTACAGCAGCAAAAAATAATACACATGACAATACACAGCTGGGTAAGACAGAGGCAGCAGCTACCTATGCCTTTAGGCCTTATTAGTAGCTATTGCTGATGTCTGACCCCACATTTGTGGCCTCAAATTCCATGTTGGCCGTGTTCATGCTTACAACTGTCACCTCCTCCTGTATCACGACTAGAACAGCAGTATTCCAATAAGCTGTTCCTTCAAAAGCACAGCAGTAAAGTAGTAATGATGCCAAATGCTTAACACGGCTCCATCCTCTTAAAAGTTTACCCATGGTGCAGTGTGTATTTGGTGCTTTGCACATGTCAGAATCCTTCTCCCAGGTTCTCCCATCATTAACACGTAAATACATCAATGAGAACTGTCTGATTGTTGGAGTGATTTGACTTGGAAAGAAATAACGGCGATGCTTCACAGCCACTAATGTCTAATAATATCACTGATTAATGAGGTGACCGTGTCATGGCCACAAATAGGACCACACACGTTTGCTAATTGTTTTCCCTGCCTCCATCCCAAAAGAACAAGCTCCATATGAAAACTTTCCAAACAGGCTGTGAGGCTCCCTGCAGGTGGAGCGACCTCTACACCAGCATAGAGCATCTTACTGCCGTCTCTCTCCAGTCTATTCCTGCCCACACGGCGCCCCCTGTGGTGAACACCACACATTGCTCCCTACACATGCTCACTCACGCACACACAAAAATTAATTCTCTCCCTCAGTCAGCCACCCACACTCAGTCACGAGGGACCAGTGCGTGGTTGCAGCAGTGTATGTGCTATTTTCTGGTGCGACATTTCACCATGTGGGTGCGCCAGTGTTGTATAAAGTGCGTATATGTGTGCACACAGGTGCGTGCGCATACGAGTGTGAAGAGGAGCGAATGCATTAGTCTTGCTTTAGGATTCCTCAGTGCTCCTTATGGAGGCGGGTTGGAAATCCCTTAGTTTAGCAACAATGTGGTCCAGTCAGGCAGAGGCTTGCAGGGGGAGACAGCGCTCACATTCATCTTCCTCAACCGCAGCCGGCTGCCAGCGACTGGAGGAGAAAGTACAAGTCAGGAGGGTTTATGAGTATTTCTTCCTTCTTCTTTCCACATGTTGTCACTTTTTTGGACCATGTATCAGTCTGGTCTTTTATTATTTCTTTAACCTTCCCTCACAATCAATATGTCAGACAAAACTGAGTAGACTGTGATTAAAGTTGTGAAATGATTTGGAGGCAGTACAGTTAAAGCTCAAAAGGGGAAAAAAAAGAAGTCCTATTTCCCTTGTTGTCAGTTGATTACACATACTCAGTCATCCTTGTTCTCCTGCCTTCAGGATCATTAACACAACAATTGTCCAGCTGGTCTGAGGCCAGCACAAAGACATGTGGGTAGAGCGCAAATGATAATGGCCTTTTGAAGCCAATATCGATATTCCAGAGTTACAAAAGTCTATACATAACATAAATAAACAGTTTTGGTTAGGACCCCTTAAATTTGGTTATTGACACGGGTGTCTTCAGTTATCCTGGCTGATTAAACCTCAGCTCAGGTTGAAGGTGGGCAGAGCTACGCAGGGAATACTATGAGGTCACCAGACTCCATCTATCAATATGATTAAAGTGTAACTTGTCCCGCTCTAACAGGTTCATCAAAACTGACAGGAGAGTGAGGGAGATGCCAGTCTGCACACAGCCACACAGAAGTGAGAAGAGGTCTAATGAGGCAAATTAATTAAAATCACCTGTGAGGGTTTACTATTGATGTGCATTAAAAATGTGTTTAAGACATTTTACAGTGAAAAAATAAACTCAGTGCTCTCTGTTGGACAAACTATGTAATAGAGACATGTTTCTAAACAACCTCAAACACATCTCTGGACTGCATGTTCTTGTGGCATCCTGGCCAACATATTCAAAGATTGTGATACCAATTGGTCCATGTGGTTATCCCTATAAAATTCACAAAAAAATAACATATATGTGTACGTGTCAAGCTAATGTATCGGTGTGACGACCCTCCCCACCCTGCCTGCCTGCTGCTTGGTTTGTGCTGCTTTCTTGCAGGTACTCGAGGTGGGCATGGCCAAGGGTAATCAGCAACACTGGCAACACCTGGGCCCTGTGTTCCAGTGCTCCTTCAAAAATCCTCTTGGAGCTCAGTTGTTTGGTGCTCTCCTCCCTGAGACACCCTTTGGTTTTTGGTTGATATTTGGCTTATGTTGCTGCACCATACAACACTGCATCCACACATTTCTCCACTCATTCACTCACCTACACTGCTGATCATACTGATTCCACACGCTACTGTTAGGTTAAGTTTCTTTCTTATGTTCTTTCTTATTATTAATAAATAATTTGTTAATTGGCTTATTTGTGTGAATCTCCCTCTTTTGTCATGGCCGTGCAGCCTGGTTTGTGACAGTCACATTCTACATGTTGGGACAGGTACAAGACACATAACTCCCCATGACAGGGACCTTTACAACACACACACTAGTCATAGCTTGTTGACAGCTGCCATTGTCGCTGCCACGAGTGCAACACTCAAATTTCAGCCAGGAATCAGGATTTGAGAGAACTGGAGGCAACAAAAAGAACACTCTGGGAAAAAAATGGGGAAAGAATGTGCTTCATGTAAGGATATATTCCCCAGAGCCCAACACGATGATACAAAAAAGAAAATATATGTGTGTTGTGAGTTGGCAGTTCTTGTCAAATGCAGACTAGACAAGATCATCTTTGTTTGTTCAAGCACCAGTAACTATAGCAAACAGTCTCCAGAGAACCATGATTGGCAAAGTAGACAGACAGCAGATACAGTTTCCTCTACCCCTCAGTTCTATATCCACTTATCCTGGATCCTATCCCAGCATGCATTGGGCCAGAATCAGGGTACACCCCAGACAGGACTCTTAAACAAACACATCAGCTGTGTGTACATTAAGAGCTGGATCCTTTACAGGATGCACCCCATGATGATGGGTCCATTTAGGATCTGAAACCCAGACTGAACCTGCACTTCCTCCACAAGGGAGACAACACAAGTCACATATTTCAGAGTTAATGACCAAAATGCTGACAAACTGATTACATCTAGGACATGTTTCATGATATGGAGCATTTAACTTAGGTGTGGGCAGCTGTGTTTGCATTAGTTGATTGGCATGAGCCGCTTTATTCATGCTTCACAATAAATGGCTCAGTCTTTAGGTGCTTAGCTACCAGCTGACTGGTAACATCCAATAATATTCATACAGGTGTACAGGGTCGCCTATTTAACCAAATTTCTGACTACTATGATACTGCATAACGCTCGCTTGACCGACCCAACCTCCTCCTTGTGTGCTAAGCTTTTTTTTTTTATTCAACTAAGATCTAATGTTCATGTATGTTTTTAAGGGGGGGTTAGTTCTCCAGAACTCGTTGCTGCTCAAATTCTTTGAGATTTCCCTCAAATAACAAGGCCATTTCCACAAAGTCTAACTGTATAACCATTTGTTTTAAATAGTCAATTCCTTGATGTAAGTGTCTGACTGAAAGCCTTAATTCAACACAAGATGGACAACTGGCAAATAGGTTGATGGTAAGTATATCCACATTTATTAATTATTCATTTTGTTACATCCTATGATTAACAATATGTACAGACTTCCATACATCCTGCAGTGGCTTTACCAGTGACTGCTGACCAACTGAACACGAATACCTGGTAAGTATGATGTAGTCATCTGATTTTTCCTGACTGTACGCGTTAGATTCCGTTAAAAAACTGACCAGTGCACAATAGATTGTGGGTGAGGGCTGTAATGGGTATACCAGTATAGAAATTTAGGTAAAAATAAGCTGCATTTCTTGAGCACACTGGGAGGAGCTTTTGAAATGAGACAGGACTTTTTTGCGTTTTATGATGTATTCGGTCTAGAAATGCAAACTTTGAAAGATTTGGCCACTGAAATGGGATGAAGGGTTTGACATGCACATTCACATTTGGGGTTTTCACTTCACCCCAATTGTGGTGATACAGTATGTCCCATACCACCATGTAAAGAACATGGAAAGGCCCTATCCATCAAAGTTGGTTTTAAGCCTGGACCTTTTTTTTGCAGTGAGGCGACACTGCTGACGACTGAGCCCTCTCTCTGTTTCTCTGTAAAGAGTGCTTTTAGTCTGCAACACTGCATCCTTGTTTGGTTATTTTCCAAGCTTTATTAAATGTTTCACACTTGAAAATGGCTCCAAAGCTGAAAGTGAGAGTGCACGATGTGTAACCAAGTTCATGACACAGATGATCCCATGGCATTTTTGGGAACTTGTATCTGTCCTGTGACCTTCACTTTGTTGGTCATCTCTGGTGCTTTCTAAAAGCTATCAAAATAGTGCCTGTTTTGTTCAGATTGAGTCATGCGCTTTCTCATTTCCTCACATCTCTGTGATCCACCCTTTAATCACTCACTGCCTTCCCTGCTGTCCACTGAGGGCTAACAAATGAATCCTTTTCTGCTCTGTGCCACATCACATTTCGTGACACAAATCACACCACATCCACACACATGCACAAGTACACATTGGAGGTCTACCAAAATGGATTTTCACGGACAACATTACTGAACTGAAGCTACCAACAGCCAATATTTTGTCCCTAAACCTTTAACTCTGACCATTTGAATGTCAGAACATTCCAAAAATAGCCCTGAAAATCACCAGTCCTCTCAATTTAAAGGTTAAAGATTTCTCACACAGCAAAGAAGCTGTGAGAGAACAGTGATCTATGGACGTATAAAACATGGCCTCCTGCTCATTAGCTGCAATTCCCCCATTGATTACAGTTAATGATCATTTAAAAATGACATTTTTATAACTGAAGCTGCTCACTGCAAATATTTTGCAATGAAATTAATTTGATGGATATTTGCTTTTATGTCCCCCAAACTTCCTGCTATTCAGGGACACTGAGACTCTTAATTGAAACCAGAGTGATATTGATAAATACATTTACAAAACATGTGATGCATCCTTTCATCCTTTAAATTTAATCAAAAGGTCACAGAATCAATACAGGTTTAGCTCCTCCTATTGAAGATCCCACTGACATAGTAAAACAGATAATCAAGCTGTACCATACCTGCCATTCTAGAGATCAACCACTCTCACTGGGCAACATCTGATATTGTATTATTAATAGAAGAGTAATATTTAACTCCATCTATCTGAAAGTCAATATACTAACCATTCACCCTATATATGGGGGTGGAATTCCTTAATAAAGAAGATGCACTAATATTGCCATTCCATCTTTGCACATCGTCAGTTAATACTTTCGTCAACAATAACATTTTTAACAGTGATTAATGGATTATTGATTAAACAATACTTTCTCTACCAGGAGCTGAAATAACAGAAATTGACAATGTGTAGAGAAATAACTCGTAAATCACCACATTTCTTTGATCATCATGAAAAACGTTACGGTGGTTCCTCGCCACCTCTACTGCACCTTCTGTGTAGACTGAAAACAAGCAGATTGCAGATGTGTGACAGGATGCAAACTTTTCTAGAAGAAAGTCAGATGTACTACATGCCCATGCCAAACTCCTTCTCTAGCCCCCATGAGCTGGACATGAGCAGAGCTCGAGTGCTGACGACAGTTCTCACCCCTCCATCTGCTACTGGGAGGGACCTTCAGTCCCTCTGCAGAGAGGGAGTGAAGGAGGCTGGAAGACAGACTGTAATCTATGAACTCCTTGGTTACTGAAGGTGCTGAGACCAAACAGGTCCAGCTGCGTATTGCCTGACCCAAGCAACAACTATCTATCCTCATCAAGCCCAGTCCACCACAGATGACTCCCCCTCTCAGCTCTTGTCAGCCTCTTCACTCTCCTTTATTTCCCTCTCCCACTAGCTCTCTCGTCTCTGTATCTATTGTCTTTCCTTCATTCATCACTCACAAATGTCACCTCTCTGTTCCCCTCTTCACTGCACAGGCACACCAGGGCCATAACTGCCCAGCTCCCCAACCTATTTCCACACTGAATCCATTACGTCTCCCCATCCTCTTTTTATCTTCATCCACCAATTCAATCCATCCAGTCACCCAACCTGCCAAATATTCACAGACTGCTTGCCTCTTCCATTTGAGCTCATCACAGGGTTCCATAGCCACTCGATCACTCTGAACCTGGGATCATCATCTAGGAGACGCCCGTGTGGGTTGAAGCACACAGAGGGAGAAGAAAAGCTATAATGCGTCCTCTTTCTATCTCTGCAGAAGCCAACAGTGGATGGTATATTTATTTTTTTATTTTTCACACCTTAAGGCACAAACAGCCCACACCCCGCTGTTGAGCACCATAAGCGGGATTACATAAGTGTGATAACTAGGAGAGGAGGCTGGGGCGGCAAGGGGATATTAGTCGCTCTAGAGACTGGAGGAGGATAAGGCAGGAGATACCCACCGCAACATCTTCTCTGCTTGGTTGGCTTCCCACGACTGGCTCAGTATCAGCCCACTATCAGCCTGGGGAGGGAAAGATGGGGAGGCAGTGATGGTGGCTCAGAAGAGGAGGAGGAGGAGGAGGACCGAGAGAATAAGACCACAGGCTGATTAGGGGAAGCGACTGAGAAAAGCAGAGGAAGGAGGAAGAGATAGATGGTGGAAAGGTTAGGGGGAGAAAGGGGAGCCGAGAAATGTTCCATCCCTCTGGCCATGGTCCTGATGAAGCCAGGATAGAGATGTCAGGCCACATCCTGTCTGCCGAGGGATGGGAAGGGGAGCCCGGATCAAGCAGCAGACAATTAGACTTCAAGCCACAGGCCCTTATCCAATAGCATTTCTGCCTCTCTACTTTTATCTTCCTCTTTTGTCTTTCTATACCCCCCCTGTTCTGAGAATCCCCAGAGCTATCCAATATCAGCACTTGATTCTACTCTGTTTCCACAGGAAACTTCCCGAAGGCCTATCGAGTGTCCCACCCTTGACCGCAGAGGGACAGAATACAGTGTCGACCTTGCAAGGTCACAGAGCTTGCTTCCATCAGATGAAACCCTAAACCTTCTATTTGCCTCTTTCTGTCTTTCTGTTCTCTTTCTCTCTTCTACTTCAGCCAAAGCACTCCAGTTGCTTTTGAGCCAATGTCACACAATTACACTCCCTTTTCACAAATCATACACATTTTCACAGGCTTGATTGCAACTGAAGATGCCATTTCTCTGTCATTTTGCTGAGAGCATGCTAAACTCCAAGGCTGACCTTTTGAGGTCAGACAAAAAAAACATCAATTTTTCCAGTAGTTTCTCGAATGCATGGTTTGTCTTTCCCTATTGTCTTACAGAAAAGCAGATACAATCACCAATCTTAGCACTTAAGAGCTTTTGGAAACTGGGCAGTTGATGTATGAAGGATGATGTAATACCATTAGCAAATAATATTTTATAAGTCAGCTTCTTTTTTAGTTAAACAACCATAAAAGCTTCCCTACTCACCAGTTATCTCAGCATCTTTTCCACTTTCTTTCACGCTGGGTAAACAGTTTTCCAGGTAAACTCCATTGTGATAACAGCTATCCCCTTCACTGAGCTGCGGCGGCGGCTCCCAGCACAGACATGGGGTCTGCATGATGCCACAGGGCCTGTTAGATGTGCTGGAGGCCAGACAGTCCTCCAGCCACTGGCACAGCATCTGACAGGCCGCCATGCTGGGATTGCGCTTTCCCACCACCAGGTACTCTGTTTTGAAATCCCCGTTGCCATTTGTGATGGGTGTGCCCATCCGAGGAGGTCCTTTCCTCATTTGGAGGAACTGCTTTCCAGCCTCCAGGAAGGCCACTGGGGCAGAGGTATCGCACAGCCTCACCACCTCATTAAAGCTCTCCATGCCCAGGTAGGTGCGTGTGGTCTCCAGGAAGGAGTCGTATTGGAATGTGCGGAGCTGTGACGGCACACAGTCCTCGGTAGGTTTAGTGACCTTGATGAAGATGGTGTAGCGTCGTGGATCTGGGTTCTGCAGGGTCCAGGAACAAGGCATGGTGGGGAACACTGATGATGAAAGGAAGAAGCCGAAGAATCTGCTCTGGACTAAGGTGGAGCAGGAGTCAGACTCTGGGCCTGAGGGGGCTGCATGGCACCAACCCTCCATCAGCAGCAGAGGGGCAAAATACAAGAGTAGCACTGTGATAGGCCACCTTGCTTGGCCAGGTATCCGAGAAACAATGCTTGTCATGGTTTGCAGATGAAGGGAAGGAGAAGGTATCCTAGGTTGATGGCTGGTTTCTGGCTTCAGAGGACTCAACTCCCAGCTGTGTAGGGCGAAGGAAGAAGAGGAGGAGGAGGGGGGAAGAGGAAGAGGACGTGGTTAAGGAGGAGGGGGAGGTAGGTTGCTTTCAAAGATCCAGCGATTGGCCCATGGCTGCATCAGTCGACCCCGAGATTCACAAGAACCTGTGAAATGGAAGAGACAAGATATGAATTAGACTTCTTATCTGATCAGACAACAGAATGGGATTACATTGATTCTATTTATCTCCACAATGAGAAATCTCTATCAGATGTTACTTTTTGTGCTGTAAACTGAGAGCGACTGCAGTGACTTGGGCCCTGGAGAACAACAAGTTGAATAGAAGCAGATGGAGGGAGGGAGCCAGTGATTTCGTTAAGTTTTTCTTCATTACACAAGTTCAGATTGGTCTCTTCCTGAGAGGCAACTGTTTTCCTCACATGTCTGCTCCCATATTTCATCTGCCAGCTCATTAATTTGTCTAATTATATGACTATTAATTACAAAAAAGGCAACACCTGCAGTCATTCATTACTCCACTTTATCAGGGATGGGCCACAGACAGCAACGCCATGATCAATAGTCTTCTTTGTTTTGACTTGTTAAGGCCATTAAATATTTTTTTTTACATTATATGCAGGGCTGCTTCCCCTTGAGTAGCTTTGCCGTTTTAAGTTGTTTTAATCAATGTTTCTTTATTGAAAAGCTATGACGTGGAAAATAGTTTTAGGATGGTAAACAATATCATTCAAACACACACTCCTGGTTTGCTCTTGTAGTGACAATTGCATAGTTTCAGCTGAGTGCACTGATTGATTTGAAATGAGTGCTTTTAGGGAAACTGTCGTCCGTTGGTAAAGTTATTGTATGAAAAACAAAAGGTGCTCAGTTTGCAGCACTGGAGAACATGTACAAGTATGTCTGTCAACAGACTGTTTAGTGCAAGTTTGAATGAAAAAGAACAGAATATTATGAGAAGCAGACTGTAAAGTGACCTTCAATTATACACCACGGCTAAATTGATAGAAGTTTTGGGAAAGTGATACAAATGACCCAAATCAGATTTTTTTGCTCATATATGACTCAGATCAGTTTTTTTGTGTGACACTGTGAACAGCACAAATCTGATCTTTTCAATTCTGATTTGGGCCACTTTCAGATGTGGTCCTAAATCAGATACAGGGCTGATTTTTTGCAGTGCGGCCTCAGTCTGAACAGTCATATCGGAATTCATGCGACTTTTACGTTACTCTAGATCGACATTCGTCACAATTTTACAGTCCACAACTTCACTGTTTTGGTTCAGTCTTACCACTGTAATCATCTCATTTCCAGCTGCGACTGGCTGCTGTTTTCAGTGAAAAAGCTCTGACAAACCTGCTTTATGCTACTTGCCCAGCAGACAGAGTTAGTGATTCACACTATTCATTCGTGAATCACAAGTTAGTGATTAGCTGGTTAAGGTAGTGGAGCATTTAGCAGTTAAAGCACCGGAAGTTGCTTTCAGGACTTTGCGGAGGTTAGTGATGCATAAATCCAGTACATCTGATTGGTATCGGTAACAATACACACCCCATTGAGCAAATGAGGTATTTGCCATGACATAACCAACCCACATTAAATACAGTTTCTTTTTCAATTTAGTTACAAAATTTAGCTTTTCCACTATCCGTTACATTCATTCAGTCAAAACAGGCCACCTATTCAACTTTTAGAGCCACAGCATCCCTGTCCTCATCTAAACTTGCTTACTTAATTACAAATGATTCCATTAAGTTCTACACGGTGAGGTTAACTGATTTTAAATTTGGGAAAAGAGACAACTGGTATTGGATCGGTACTCTGCAGAAAGTTTAAGATATTGGAATCGGGTGAGAAAAAGTTGGATCAGTGCATAGCAAGTGAAGACTAAAACATTTATATACACATACATCAGGTGGGTAAAAACATCACTCATTTGTTAACATTAATGAATATTAATGTTGCTCTGTGTCTGCTGGATGTGTAAATAGGTAACTGTTTGCTACCACTACTTTTACCATATCAACGTTATAAGGTGATAATATGTCAGTGTTGTGTTTTTAGCTTGTTGAGCTGCCTCGTGGATGTGTGCCCTAAATTCTTACAAATCACAGCCCTACAGACAGTCAGAAAAAGTGAGCATCTAAATTAGATGTAAAGTGTTCAAAGATGGCCTAAGGGCCTTGGAGTCCACCATCTAGTTCTTGAAGAGCTGGGGCTTCTTCTTTCCTTGATAGCAAAATATGGACAGTTTTTAAGCCAGTTCTCCAGGCTGAGATAACCCCTCAAATTAGTTCCACTGGGCTACAAATTAAAATGACAACAAGGCAAATGTGGCAGTAACTTTGACAACAGGCACCACTGGATCAGGTCCTTGATATAGATTTCAGATGCAGAGAACCTGACGGCAGAAGTGTGCAGTGAAGCCAAAGACACCAGCATCGTGAAGCCTCCCACTGATCAATCATAATGATCTGTAGGCCTGACAGAAAGAGAGTTTGGAATAATCGTGTTTTCAGCAAGGGAGTGTTTCTGTGGGGAAGCATGGGGGTGGGATGTAGTTAAAGATAAGTTGTCAGAAACTAATAAAGATAAGCCGTCAGAGCCAATAAAACACAATCTGAAGAGAAAATCCTTCTAAAGCAGGCCTTTAGGGGAAAGTGCACTGTATCGTCTCTACAGAGTGCAGTTTCCTTTCCAAACAAACTTAATTAAGCAAACTTTAATCAAACTGTGCATCTGGCCTTGTCAAAAAGACAATTTTTTTCTTTAACAATTTCATTCAGGAAGCTACTTCAAACAGTTCAAGAGCCTCCCATATCTCAAATCAGAACAGTAAATAAATGCATTGTTGTGTTTTTATATTTGGGGGAAAAAGCTTTTATATGCTTTATTCTGTTAGTTGTTTTTTTTATATTGGAAGGTTCACTTATTCAACAATGTATCACATAATATCATATTAAACGGTAGGTGTACCAATAGTATACCAGTTTCCTTCTTTTAAAGCTGGAAACAGACGAGGAGATTATAGGATATTAAGATTATAGGAGGCTAAAGACTTGACATCACACAATAAAACGACCATTTCCACCAACATGCAGAGATGTTTTAGTCCTTGCAGTCAAAGAGAAGCAAATATTGAAGGACTGAGGACAACACACTGGACCACATGCAGACTTTGATTGGAATTGCGTCACTAAGCAACACTTAAAATACTGCGAGAACACAAATTCATGTGTGTTCCTCTTCTCCCTGATGACACGCCACACTTTTTAACCAATTGTTTACCATTTTTTTGCTTGTTTTTTTTTTCTCCCACTGCACGCTGCAATTTGAGATAATTTCGTCTCTCTCATTTTGGCATGTTTGGCAAATTTAACTGCGAGTGACAGTCACTTGTGAAATGTAATGCTCTGTTTGCTATCTCTGTGTGAGCAGTGCTCGCAAATCGCTTTTGTTAAACAGGTTTCAGTCCTAAAATTCCAACATGTTGTAAATGCTTTTTAGTGAGAATGATGGGCAGTGACTCGATCAGAATGCAGAAGAGCAGAATCTTTAAACATAATTAAACACAACAACAACTACTGAACCAGACTGATAGACTCCGTCCAACTTGGTCTGGACCTAAACCGGATCTACATCATAATCATCATAGTCATTTCAACAACCTTAATATGTGTGACCGCCTTAGACAGACACAGAAATGGCTCTGTTTATATCACATTGGGTGTTTGCATACACAGACGTGTTCACAAGACTGTCAGTGCACACAATCTGCATTGTCATACATTTTGCGATGACGAATGACAAATTTTACATCACATGAACCTTTAAGGATCATCAAGGCCCGGGGGAAAGTACAATTTGAGCTTAGAAAACAATAGTTATGTCACACTGCCCACTATCTGTACATTTCTGAAGAATCCTGAAAGCCCAAGATTTTGTGGAAAGCGCAGAACAATTTAAAGAGTCACTTACAATTCCCAAACCTCTGTGTAAACCAGAAGCACTTTAAGAAAACTGTGACTTTTGTCTGGTAGTGAATTGGGCCTGTATTTGTCTGCCTCTGATAGTAGCCAGCCTCCCTCTAGAGTCTAGCCAGCTCTGCAGTCTTCACTTGGGGAATGCAGTAAAAATGTTGCCTTACAACAACAGAACATCCCCTTTGTGAGGCTGAAATAACCCCTGGTTTAATTCAGGGGTGTCAATTCTCAAAACCCTAAGCTATGGCAAAGTCCCTGTATCTAACCACCAAAAGGCTTTTCTTCTGGTACGGTGATTCATCCTGTCTCATTTTATCTCACCCCACCTCATGTCTCATTCTGCCTCGTCCTATTTCACCCTGCCTCGGCCTGGCAACGCTCTAACATCACCTCGTACCAAAAAGCGTCCAGGGAAAACTACCTAGGCCTCTTTCACCAGACAAGCCTGACAGTAATGAAATGAATAGAGCTTTAACAGAGGATAAAGAGCTGCTCTTTATTGACAGCTCCGCCTCATTTATCTCTAGACCCCCACACACCACCCCACCTCCTCCTCCTCCTCCTAACCTGCAGCGAGAGAGTCTGATCGCCCAACATGCAGCGCTCTATTGGAGCTTCCTGTTCATGTCAAGCCTCCCCTCACTGCTAACACCGAGCACTGCCCCCCCACCTCCCTACCTCCAACCCTGAAACACACACACACAAAGACACCCACCGTCCTCTATCGATCTATCGTGTTTGAGAAGCCAACAGATGGAGAGCAGCTATTAACACACTTTCATCTACTCTGCAGCAGAGGAGAACAGGATATGGCAGTGAAAGAAGAGATTTGAGCCAGAGCTGCACAGTGGCAGTCTGCTGAATGAAATCTGACCCGAAGATTAAACTTGATGTTCCCTGTCAATTAATCAATGCAACTCTTTGAATCTCCGCGGTTACATGTTGTATTATGGTTTTTGAAAGGCTGTGAGGCACCGAGGACTGCAGGATTTTCCCAGCTCACAGAATAACACTGAGCACTGGTAATTTGGACATTTAGATGGAGCACTCATCAAGGGTGCCAATCAGCACGGCATACAGTACACAGAGGCAGATACAAGTCCCTATGTGAGGAATTTGTGCATGATTATTGCATCTTTAATTTTTTTTCAGATGATTTTTATTTGTAGAAGAATTGGGTAATTCTGTAAAAAATGGTCTAGTGGGTCCTGCTTCAGCCCATTCTTAGTGTCCCTTGGGTGGGAGATACTTAAGTAGTACTTCAGTGATTCAGTATTGCACTTCCATAAAACTGGGGACTTGTCAAAAACAGATTTTAAAAAAGGGTCAAAGTTGGTGCAGCAGAGGCCGAGACATTCTTACTTTCAGTCCCTAGTATGGGTTGCACTCTAAAAACACTGGATCCTACACTTCCCATAATGCAACCTGATAGCACCTTTCATTAGACCCTTGCTTAGGAAGTTTTTTTTAAAACATGGAAAATGACAAAACTGAAGTCACAAGATGTTCACACAACAGCAGTCTCTGTATATGGAGCTGCTGTCCATGTACCAGGCTGCCTGGGCACATTCATATTCAGAGTGAGGAAGTTCTTCACTGGGTGGAAATTTTAGTATTCTGTAGCTGTGGAATTATTCATTCCTTTCAGCCTGTGGCTGGAACAGCAAGCAATTAAAAGAACAAAGGTGTTGCATTAGCCAGCAGCCTAGAAGCATGAATCCATGTAAACATGCCCAACAGGCTGGCTCTGTGAGCAAGTCAGAACAATGGTCCAATCACAGAGAAGCAACAGTCCCTCAGACAGAGATGTAGAGGGAGAGAGATAGAGACGGAGACAAAGAGAGCACTGATGAGAAAATGATAGAGTCGCATGGAGCATCACTTCTCACATCAGCGGCACAGGGATTACAGGCTGATTAGCAGAGTAACACAGGGACCTGCTGTCACACTCTGCCATATAAACTACAAGGCAAAAAGCCATGAAGCTGCGAGACGCAGATGGATTCCCTCTTCTCTGAAGTACAAATTGTGTAAAATTGCTCCTCTGGATCATCACATTATTTCACATGCAAAAATAATTTGGCAGGGACATCAGTTACAGCAGTGTGTATTGTTGGACATTGATCATGGAGGCTATTCAGTCTATGCACACGATACTGAGCGGGTGAGATTACCTTTTTGTTTACAGTCAGACGTGTTCCAGTCTCCACGATGAACACATGACCAACAATATTAAATCCTCTACAAGACGTACAAACAATACTAACCTTAGAAAGTGGCAGAAGATAAATAACCAAATGAAAACAACCACAAACTATGTTAACTGATAACAACATAAATGTTCATCAGTGTTGCCAGCCTGAGAAAAAGGAAAACCAGAAAATTCAAGGAAATTAGATAAAATGGTGGAAAAGGACAGTGTGTATACTTTGTGAGAGTGTGAGATTCCTTGTCATTTTGTTCATTCATATAAGAAAATGTATACATACCTTTTAATTTAGCAAAGAGGCAGATGATTTAGAAACATTAGGTCTTTTGCAGGAACAGGGTCTTGGTCCTGTTTAGCGATTTCATTTCCTAATGTAACGTGTCCTTTCTTGTATTAAATGTATTGAAGAACATAGCCATGTATTTCTGAAGGTCACCTCCTATTTCTTGTCACGCTCTTACTAAAGACACAGAGACTGAGTGTTGAGGACAATACTGATGCAGTTTGTTAAAACAGCAGCTGCTGTGTCACTTGTAACCTTCTGTTGAATTATCCAGTTTGGCAACCTTGACGAATAAGAACAAGAGACTCAGGTAATCATTCATCCCATTGGCTATTAAAGTGCCTTACTCACTGCTTCACTCCCTGCACTGTGAAAAACAAAATACTGATCTTATGCCTTCCATTAGAAACTGTGCAAGCTTTAAAGTAATCTGGAAAACAATATTTTGAAATGAACAAAAATAAAGTAAAAAATAGTAATCAATAATTTGTCAAATTTTCCAACGGTGCCCCCAGGGGAATTTCTAAAGCACTGTGGAATTTAGATGATGTCAAACACGAGTTAAAGCCAATAAAGCAAGAACAACAACAACAAAAAAAACATCGAAAATGTATGAGTATGCTCAGTGTGTCCCAAAGAAGTGTCACTTTGCCAACAGATCACTAAATACGTCACTTTCAATGAAGCTTCGGAGCTATGAGGAGGTGATAACTGACATAGAATTAATGTATCTATCTTTGGTTTGGAGAAACAACAGTGTTTGATACTCAAGCATAGATTTTCTCTGGATTATTCTTTTGAAGTTAGTCAGGTGGGTAGGAATGCATTGCATCAGTGGCAGTCCTTCTGCTCTGAATTCAGTGTAAATCCTTCATAGCAAATGTATCTTCCGTGACAATTGTCTTCAATCCACCCAGTACCACCCATTTACCTCCTCTTCCAAAATACACGAATGAAATCCTGGGTTGACCTGAGCTAGAGGGTTAATGGAGAAACAAGCTGGAGGAAACGCGGCAGGGTCTTTTCTCGACAAACTGCTGCTATTTCTGTACAGCTGCACCCTGATAGCAGCGACAACACAACCTGCGACATCTTGCAAGGCTCCAAAATTAAACAGATAATCATCTGTCTCCTCTGATGAATGTGTTTACCGTGGTAAATGTCAAAGCCTTTCTAATAAGCAGAGGGAAGACATCACACAAACTCACACACTTGCTCACCATCATTCAGATACACATTTCATTACAGCTCCCACAGAGCTCAATGGGAAGTGCTACAGTGAAAGTGGGGAATGTTTAATTGATGAGAACTGACTTAGAATAAAGTAATAAGCACAAGTGGATTGTACAAAAAAAATAAAGACGTGCACAATTCAAAATACACGCTCTGTTTAAAGAATAAGTTTGTCTGCATATACCTTCCCATCAGTCTTATATCTGTGGAAACAGAGCCCAGTAGGCTTTACAGACGTGTGTGTTTGTGTGTGTGAATACAGAAATCATACCAGCACTGTGTGGGAGGAATTTACTGTGCAGTCCAAAAATCTGCAATGCAACCTGTCTCGCCTTGCATTAAGGAGGCAATAACCCACCAAAAACAATATTTAAATGTCTTCCAACCATCCAATGAAGGTTTACGTGCTGTTTCACATGTCTTTCCACTGTTACAGCAATATAGATTTTGGAGTAAATATACTAGTAGTAGTACACTAGCAGATTTTAGAATGAAACAATTGAATTTTTTAGTTAAAGATTGTTAATTTAATTTAATTTTTGTTTGTCATATATATATATATATAAATATATATATATATATATATTTCATATATATACACATGCCTAGTTTTTATCTTATTTGTTCTGCCATGTTCTTAGTTGCTATGTCTATTTCTGTGTAAGTACATTGAGAGAAAT
>NTHP01000140.1:929271-946360 GCA_003416845.1 Oplegnathus fasciatus | reverse complement strand
AAAAAAAAAAACAGAGTCAAATTCCTTGTATGTGCACACATACTTAGCTGATTCTGATTCTACAGGTCATTCAGGTCAGTAGATGGAGTGTTAAAAGCACTTCCAGAAGCTGTCAAGTTTATTATAGCTCATGATATTAAAGTTAATTTTAAAAACCCTTACACATGCACTTCAGGGGTTACTGACCACTACTGGCACTATGGAGCAGTGTATTGTTTATATCTTATAAAATAAACTACTATGCAGGTGACATGATTTGATACATTCCTACCTCCTGCATGTGTGTAGCACATGCGAGCCATAAAACATGAAGAAGAAGAAGAAGAAGAAGAAGAAGAAGAAGAAGAAGAAGAAGAAGACAACCAGTTGAATCAAGAATCCAATGAGGATTATGTCAACTGGAAAGGTGAAGCAACAGTCAAACACAAGAAAGCATTTCACTCAAAGGCTGGCTATGTCTATCAAAGGAAAGGGGACTCTCTCATACAGCAACAACAATAAAACAGTTCCCTATTCCCTAGGATGAAAAGGTGAAAAAAGATGTAGAGGGGGCCCATGTCAAATAGAATATGCTATATTACATCCCTCAGTTTAGTGCCATTCCACCGATGGCGGTAAAGCATCAAGAAATGTGGCAACAAAGAGCAGAGAGGAAGACTGCTGCTACGCAAACATGGATGAAAACATAGCAGGTTTCAAAATATTGAAAAAGAAAATGGCTCTGCAAATGTTTTATAAAAAAGGATATGTAATTAATGGCGCTAGAGAAAGGGCCATGGGGTCCTTAAAATGGAGACCAACAATTTCATGAAAATCTGTCCATTAAGCTGACATTTGGTCCTGGAGGAGGTGTCAAATATTGGAGTGGCAAAAATGGAAAGGTTTTGTCCTCTTTGGAGCAAAAATGAGTTCAATAATTTTCAGGGCGATCTGCCCATTAAATTCAGATTATTCTCGTGGTGCCTGATGAAGGTGCAACACAAACAAAAGAGGTCACCAAAGAAATCAGGAATCCTCGTCTGGGGAACATGAACGTCACAGTTAATTTCATGGCAATCTGGTGAGTAGGCTGTTGTCATGTTATCTTTCTCCAGACTAAAGTGTTGGACAGACAAACCAACTGACAGACTCGCAATGTCACCCTCGTACCGGGCTGCTAGCGGAGCAGAAAAAAATGCTCTGCTCTCTGTATCAGCCCACAGTGCGAGGTGCAGACAGCAAACAGACGTCAGCATTGTTTACAGCACTGTAACACTTGAGCCACTAAAGCACCATGAGTGTAATTGAACATGTCTATTATTGGGTTTACTGTACAGTAAACTGTATACTGCAGGAGCTGAGCGGCTCCAGCTGCATGCTGCTCTGTTCTGGAGTGCAAAATGAAATAATAAATACAGAGACATGGAGAGCAATTATTCCATACACAACAGCCGATGGCTGTGTTGAAGTGGATCCAGAGTTAAATACAGTCTTAATTGGATTTCACCAAGATGAGAATTTATGACATGTGTAACTTCAGATTACAGTCTTGCCACATACGGAGCAAACAGCACAAGTGGTTTTACAAACACATTAATGGGCTGATACTGACAAACAGATCCTCAGCTTTGTTGGATTCTCACTTCCAACACTCGTGGCTGCAGTCACAGCGGTTCTCTGCCCACAGCCAGAGGAAAAAGCAAAGCAAGATTAGAGTCATGATGCATGTGCCTGTGTGTGTGTGTGTGTGTGTATGTGTGTGTGTGTGTGTGTGTGTGTATGTGTGTGTGTTATCTCTCCCTCCTAATACCCATATCTCTTGGTAGGGATGTTACTGATGGCAATGTGATGGTCCTTTTTTCCACTCGCGCCATAAGTCTCTGTATAATGGCTGCTTTGTTCTACGACGTAATCGCATTAATATGAAAGGCAATTGCTCTGGAAAGCAAATCAAATCAAGCCAGATCACATTCAGATGAAAATGAGTTAATCAGAAAAGCTATGTGTTTGCACAAAGGGAAGGGGATTAAAACTGAAAGAGGACATCATATGCAACTGGCTGCTTTCAAATGTCATTTCAGCTCTGTTCCATCCAACTGTAAAATACATTTTACACAAACCTTTGAAAGTCTAAATGACGAAAATTCAAAGTGCTTGCATCAGCTGGACTAAAGACAGTTAATTTATTACTTCTCCAAATGTTAAAAATATGCATCCACAAGGGAGGCTGAAATGGTATTTGAAGAATTTGTTAGGATTGATTTGTATTAGAGCTCTGCACAGATCTGTTTTTCTAACCAGCCTGCTCCCACAGTCCATTGTATTAAGCCTGCCATAGCCCGCAATTTACATTTAATACCAGTTCTCATCACAGTTCACCAATGGAGCTATTACTCCTGATTATAAATCTCTATGAAAGATGTTTCAATTTTTGGTACATCTGCATCTACCACCACTATGACCTACTGCATATATTTTAGACACAACAGGGGACAAGGGGACCATGTAGCTGTATTGAGACGCATACATACAGGTGGCAGATTAAAGGCAAAACCTGAATAAATGAGTGGAGAAACATAATGAATGCAGACGCTCCCATACAGGGCACAAGGGCTGACTGAATGGTTTGAGTATCAAAATGATGTGAATCAGATGCTATGGGCTTCACAGTCACCAGAACACCTATGGGAGGTTTTAGAGGGACGTGTTAGACAGCGCTCTCCACCACCATCATCAAAACACAAAATGAGGGAATACCTTTTCGAAGACTGCCGTTCATCCCTTCAGTAGAGTTCCACACACTGGGAAGATCTTAAACCTGCCCCCTAAAATTCTATTAATATACTATATCACAGTCCCACTCAAGGTTGAACAAAGGCGGGAAGACGACACATGAGTAATACATTAAAATGGGTTAATTTGACTTAACTAAAAGAGAAACTGAACTAAGGACAAATAAAATACAAACAAAACCAAAAAATTGGACACCAAGGCAAAAGGAAAGATCAGCTGACTACTACAAGTTTACAACAGAGTTGCTGACAGACCAGCAAGTGAGCTTAACTCTCCTGTTGACCCGACTTCTGCAAAGAGAGGCCCAGGGGTCCTGCCCACAGAGGAATATCACATCTACTGTTTTCAAACGGAAAATACAATTAAAACATAATGCCCATCATTGGAAACATAATGAGAAAACTTTTTAATCTGCAAAGTGGAGGCTAGGGTACTGCCCACAACAGTTTTTTTTTCAGCAATTCAAATTGGTGTGGTGTAGTGCTTACTGACAGCTGACAGCTCTCTCTGGGTTGGAAAATCAACCAATCAAAGGGGGTTTAAGAATGGGGCTGTCACCGTTTTGTGCAAACCTGTCTCCTCACAATTGCATCTGTATACTGCAACTATTTGCTGCCTGGATTGCATTCACTGTCTTTTTCTACTCCACCAAGTGTTACGTTAGAGTCGTACTGTAGGGTGATGGGTGTACCAAGTGGGGGACTTTGACACCAGTGTTGTACGTCCCATGTGTGGGTAGGTTTAAGCAACAAATACACTTTGGTTTACTTTGGTTTATTGAAAAAGTGAACACATCCTGTCTTGAGTACACTGCATTTTTTTTCACCAGTTTTCAACATGTAAGCTAGACCACCACCTTTCCCTAACACTAACTACTTTTTTGCATATACATTCATTCTGAACATCTTGTGGTTTTACACAGGGGTAATTAAAAACATTTTGGCATGTTAATAATCCAGGTGATACTATGTTTATTCCAAAATGTATATACTGTTACAAATTTGTAGTTTAAAGTGTAAATGATATATATATATATATATATATATATATACAGATATATATACAGTAATAAAAAAAGTCAACGCTTAAATCTAAATTTCTTTGATGATGAAAAATGTTAAATAATCCAACTTTGTGTCCGAGTTCTGGCACATATGGAGCTCGTTGTTAATGTTATCAGTAACAAAACACTGCTCTGTACTAGATAAATTGATCCATAATTGATTTATACTCCAAACTTCAGTTGTGTATTGATGATTTTATTTTAATGAACCACATTTTTTGATGCAGCGGCTCATTCTTTGTACTGATGATTCAATCAGGAGAATGTCATGCCCATCTAATTGTTGGAAATGCTTCAATGCTTCACCTAAAATGATCTATTGGAGAAATGGAACTCTGGCGGCCTGTTACAACCCTGTAAGCTACACTATTGCTATTTGAATTTTATAATTTCTTTTTTCTTTTTTTTTTTTAAAAGACATTTTGAGCAACATTTTCTGTTTCGATTCAGCTTTTCTAATTCAATTAAAATGCGATTCAGTTTTACAACCACCTTGCACGTTGTCATACGTAATGTGTCTCTTTCATGGCTGCTTCCACATCAATAGAGAGCAGATTCCTGATCAGCTGCAGGTTAAGTGCTGTCGAGTGGAGGAGCAGCATGAAAATGATTCTATCCATTACAGCATCATTAATGATGTATGGGAGCAGAATTACACGATGAGCCTGTTTGTGCCGCATGCGTATTATTAATCACTTCCCAGTGCAAACACATGCACAATTACACACACACACACACACATGCAGTCGTATAAATCATGAACAAAATATGTATTTGTGTGAGTCCAAAAAGACACAGATTTTCACACATTTCCAAAGCAGTGTTGTTTGTGGGTGTGCATAACACACACACACACACACGCACACACACAAAAGGCAGCAATTACTCAGTATAATACCCATTTGTGAAAACGACCTTAGAGGATGACGTGGCGACACATCATCTGCACATGACCTCACAGTCTGATAAAGACTCACACGTACAGACGCCTCTATAATCCCGGGCGACAGCTCAACAACAACTCAACACTCAGCTCTACACTGGTGCTGTGTATGGAACTAATGGCCTTCATAAGATATCGTCTGTTTTAATTATAATTTCTTCATCATAATTCTGTATTTATTTGTAATTCGTTGATTAATCCATTAGTCAATCAGAGACTGTCAGAAACATTCTCTGGTTGCAGTTTCTCCGATATAAGGATTTGCTGTTTTTTTCAGTTTTATATAACTGAACATTGAATATCTTTGGGTTGTGGACAAAACAAGACATTTGAAGGCGTCGCCTTGGGATCTGTGTTCTGCATCGCTCCCTTCTGTCAATGCATATGCTTATGCGAAATCTTATCAGCACTGTGTTTACATTCACTGTTTCTCATCAATATTCATTTGAATCATGTTGAATTGTTTACATCCATGCTCCATCCATGATCCATGACCTCCACGACCTCCTTTCCGACTTAAAAAAAAACTTCAGCGTTTCATGTTTTATTCTTGAAATGCAAAGCAAACCCTCTGTGTCACATTTTAAGGTATGATGTAATTGTTTACAACGTGAAGTACAGTAGAACTAAAACTGAAATTGCGTTGGATTGATGCGATAATATAAACTCCGTCACTAGATATTTTTTTATTTTATTTCTTTTTTATATCTATTTTTATATTTTTATTTATTTCTGTCATTATTGCACTAGTTGAATGTTTAAAAAACCCATATGATTCTGTGGTGCGGTCACATCGTGCCGCTCTGCAACATCCTGACAACGACATGGTTTCCTGGAGAAGCCCATTCTTCCTTTGTTACGCTGTTGTCGTCATGCATTACTGTGATTGGCTCAGCTGTTTCAGAGTGATGAGAGCAGTGAGACGATTGGCTGAGAGCATATTTATTAATCACCACACCGTCCCATCTATATTCACCTTCACCCAAGCCCTTTTGTGTGCTGCAGCACATACATGAACCAAAACATCAGGTGTGCTTGGAGACACTCGCATAGTCTACGAGCCCAACACCTAAATAAAAAATAGGTCCCTTAGTCTTGTTAAACCATAATTATCTTTCCCCAAGCTTAACCGTAGTTTATTTGCATTTGCACTTGCATGCAGGTTAAAAAAATGAGTGAATGAATAACTAATAACAGTTTGATAGGTGACATTTGTTATAAGTGATCAATATTACACATTTTACACTGTATGAATGTTTTTTTGTTAATATATTTTAAGTGGTTACAGCAGAAATACAAACCATGCCATGTGAAAAAGACAGAGTGAATAGCAGTGTTTTGAAATTGATTGAAATTTCTAAAATAAATTTTTGAAGCATTTTGAATGATTACAAAGCCCTTAAAATATCAGTTATCAGTAGTTTCATTCCAAAAGTATGTGTACTAGTATGGGCCTTGAAAAGCCCATTTACTGTAAGTCTCTGTAACGAAGAGCAAAAGAAACGCGAGAGTGTGAGAAAAACTAATAGTGGAATCGGCAGACTGTGTGTGTCTTTGCAACAGTGTGAGATTCAAAAAGTGCTTTCACACCATTACACGTCAAAACGCTCATAGCAGTACGAAATAGTTTGTGAGAACAAAACTGTGTGTCGAGCGAGCAGACACTCTGGCTAAATTCCTCCTCAGACTATTTCAGGCACTGAAATGAGATTTCACAGGTTGTGTTCCTGGGGTTTTCGAACGCTCCTGTCTATTTTGGGTTGGGGATGAATCACTGTAATTCACTTATGGACAATGGAGGAAGCCTGTCACACACAATCAGCTTGTAAACGAGCTGGGACTCAGGTTTTGTGACTACACTTGTTCAGCGGCCATGTACACACACACACACACACACACACACTCAGTCAGCCACACGGGTGTCTTACTAGACTTGTGATTCACTACACTTATTTCCTAACCCTTTCCCAATGCCACATGCCTTACTTCACAAACTTTGGCTTTTATTTTTATTTTTCCCATATATAGCAGTAATTCTTACTAACTCTACTCACAGACTTCATTGTTAAGACTGGGAATGTGATGACTCTCATGGATCTTCCCTGTAGAGTCCATTTGTTCATACAATCAGACATGTCTATAAGCCGCATTTTTGGAGGGGAAAGTGAATTTTAACATCAAAATAATTACCCAATTATCTATTAGCAACTTCCTAGCTAAAATGTGACAGACTGTATGTACATAAGTTGTGTGTACATGTATTTTTACAATGTTTAAGTTTAAGGTGTGTTTTTGATTTTCCTTTTTTTTTCTTTTTTTACTTTCAAGCAGGTGTTTAAGATATGGAGTTAACTGAAGTCTGATTGCTCGAGTTGTTTGTTCTAATGTTGTAAAGCTGTGTCTAGCAGTGTCGGGATCCTACACTTCCCATGATGCAACTCAATAGTGTCTCTTTATTAGACCCTCCCTGCCTTGTAAATGCCCATGTCTTTCAAACTCCACACTCCCTTATTTAAAACGCAAGCTTTCTGTTATAAATTTATAGTCCCCAAGCCGAAGCTGAGATAAGCCTGATGATATCACTATGACATCATCAGGGGTTTTTTTCTCAAGATGACGAAGCTCACCCAGAGCCACGGACGACATTATACAACTGTTTTCCCAGGCTGAGTAGTAAATCTGGTAAACTGATCTCATTGTGTAAAATCAGTGGAGCTTCCCTTTAATACAAACCTAAAACCAAAAATTATAATCCCAAATTTGCATGGTACAACTGTGATTCAAATATAAACAAATATACCAAAATAAAATCACAAGATTGGAACCTACGTATTGCTCTCAAAACAGGTTGTTGAATGTACATGAGTAAAGCAGACCTATATTTTGGGCTGAGAAACACAAAATGGTGATTGTTCACTGAAAGTGTTTAGGGTGAAGAATACAATCTGGTATAGGTTAGAAGGCTCAATTATTAACTTTTTGTTCACCTAAAGTTCTTATTCTTAACTAACTTTAACCATCTACCTTTACCCCTCCCTTAATTGAAACTCATAAGGTTTAAAATCCGACCTGTAAAGTTTCAGGTGTGGAAAGAAACCTTTTAATCTCAATCATAAAACCAGTATAATGGCACAAACACACAAACAAACACACTTCACTGCTCCCTTTGTAAGGCCTATGTGAGGCAGTTCTATTTCACAGTCATGCACCACAGATCTACAGTGAATACAGTGTGTGTGCGTGTGTGTGTGTGTGTGCGTGTGTGTGCCTGCATGTTTGTGAGTCCGGAGAGGAACAACGTTAACCTGCTCTCCTCGAGCACAGCGATAAGGACTCTGAATCCAGGCTATTACTGTAAGACCAAACACAGAAAACCAAACAAACAAGGAGTCTGTGTAGTGGAGCTTTAGAAAAGAGCTCCATTGATCATCAATGATGTGGTGGTGAGACTTGTAGTGCACTGACGAAGCCTGCTGCTGAAACCAGACTCCTATACCACTGGAAAAACAAACTGAAGGTACAAAGCCAGAAAAAAGTAACTTTTTATTGAACTTGAACAGTGAAACTTTACATGGGCAACATAAGGAAAATAATTGTTAAAGGAACATTTTGCTGTTTTCGCTGTGTCTGTCAATTCAGTGGAAACAGCAACATTACCAGCACCAGAATCTTCCTTTAGAATACGTGGTTTTTCTCAAAGTAAACTGACTAAACATGGGGAAACTTGAAGAGCTTATATATTACCTATATATGACTCAGATCATTCACAAATTAAGTTGAGAAACAATGACAAACACATGCTGTTACCTCATATGTGATCACATGACGTCAGTAAACAGACACAGATCTTACTGGTCAAAAGCTCATTTCTGACGATGAAACTTTGGACAAAAGAACCCAACTCAAGTTGTTTTTCAATTGCATGATGTTATGCGTGAGAATTAGAGCCCTGCGCGGGACTGTTTTCCTAATCCAGCTCCCGCCCGCTCCCGCTGGCTTTCTTACCATTAACCGCCCGCTCCCACAGTGTGTGTGTTCCACTCCCGCCTGCACCCGCAAACATTCTGACCATTCCCGCCCACACAATAGAGCTCCATTGGTTTTGTGTCTTCTCCCGTCCCGCAGGGAAAAAACATAATTTTACAACGACAATGAATGTGCTCAGGTTCAGTCTAGTTCACACACAGTCATGTAAGAGGACTTGCTTAATGTCCTGTTCATGTAATCTGTTCATGTGGTCTTTTTCTTAATAAACCAGCGGTTATTTCAAGACAGTGTGATCACTGACACACATAAAGGAACTCATTTCGACACTTTTCATCCCGCAAAAATCCTGCGGTTTACTTTTTGACCGCCCGCTCCCGCCTGCAGCAAAGTTTAAACTGCCTGCTCCCACGAGATTTGCGTTGGGTCCCACGGGACCTGAGGGATCCCAATGCAGTCCTCTAGAAGGAATCAACAAAAACACTAGGATTTAACTATCTGCTTGGTCCGGTACATAAATTCGGACTTGTGAACCGCTTTAAGTACTTATGTATTTCAGGCTTAAAAAAAAACAGCTGAATTGAAACAGAGTTGAAAATATTTCTATCCTGTTAGAGGTTTGATGAGGAACTGCAGTGGAGTCTGACTCTGGGAATAAGGACAGACTTGCACTGTCCTGTGGTCGTCAATCAGCTGGTGTGTGAGTGTGTGTGTGTGGAGGTTTCCCAGGGTTGAAGGGCTCCATTGAGACGGGCTCTCCTCCTTTCCTCTCATTGCCATGCAAAGGGGACCAGCTGCCTACACTTGGCCGTGACGGCTAAAATATTTACCACTCTGTTTACCGGGGACATCCTGACTGACAGCACCCCCCCACCCCCCCACCCCCAGTGCCCAGTGCCTCCTTCTCTTTACCTAAAACTTCATCCCTCCCTTTCTCCTCCTACCATCGCTCCTCTGGCTGAGCTTCCTATCAGCGCTGGCTCTGAGCGTCTTACACTGGTTTTGTCGATAATAGACTCTTTGAGTGACATATTTTAATCCTGTCCCATTCTAATGATATTTGCTCTCCCCCCAGTGTGTCACCCGCTATCAAAATGTCACAGAGAGATTTACAAGTGCATGAGCTGCCAAACAAAGCTTATTTTAGTCTGGGGCTTTAGGGCGGGGAAAGAAAATCCATATATACTACAAATCAATGGGGGGAAATTTATGGCTGGCACCTGTGGACTCAAGATTGCAAACGGCTCGCATACACACAAAAGAATAAATGTGTTGGATGGATTTGATCACTCTGTGTGTGTGTGTGTGTGTGTGTGTGTGTGTGTGTGTGTTCCTCCTCATTCTATCTTTGTAGTTTGTCATAGAGGCAGAAAAGGAGGACAAGGATGTCAGCTAGGTTTGGTTGCTATGTGCATACAGTTGATTTACATACATTTATTTTAACCTAGCAAATAACACATTATAATGAAACTGGCATTTTCGTTCCACAAGTTTAACAAGAAAATAAAAAATGTGGCATAAATGTAAATAGTGTTATTGCACTGCATTTTTTTGTGATAATGCTGTATTTACTTTAAAGGATAAGGTTTATGGCCTTATGGTCAACAAATCCCATGTGCAAAACAACACCAACAATGAATTCATATACAATTGTTTGACTGATTACACTGTCCGTGTATCTAAAACCTGATATATCTTATTCTACTGTGTCATAGAGCTCTGTCGTTGTCCAGAAACTATTAAAAACACATCAGTGAGCCACACTGGTACTCTGGGTGACATGTTCTGTCTTTTTATTTTGATTCAATCCCACATACACCATCCTGCTGCCCCAAATATTCACTAGAGAACCAAATGTGGATTAATCCTCCGCTGAAAATAGTCCCCAACAAATGCACTATTTCCCCCCGTTTGAGTAATGTTTGCTAAAAACTACAGTGCCCAGCTGTTATAGGAAATTACTGAGCCTTTATAAAAAAACACTTTATTTATATTTTTGAAAATGAAACTATACATTGCTACCAACACATTGCTAGTCCCTCTATAACAATGACTATTTTATAATGCTTTTCATGTGTCTTAAAACAGAGGGATGTGTATGTAGGGGGATAGGGGTTTATCCTTTATCCATAAACCACAATGTCATATATTACAATAAATAAAGCATGCAAAACTTTAACGCCGAAACATACTTTTAGGTATTAGGTATAGGTATTTTAATAAATACTGAATGTATTTCTTCCTGAGGTGGGAGAGTTGGGGGTTTTTTTTCTGCCCTGAGTGGCGTCTGCAGAGCTTCTTGTCAGAATGTGTTCAGGCCCAACAAACCACCGATTAGAGAGTTAGGACAGCCTGATAGACCAAACCCAGGGTGGCCATAATACACTTGCTTTTTATTGCAAGGTTAATATCATTTTGAATGCGTGGTACCAATTGAAGGCCACCTATGAGAGTATCAACATTTATGACAGCTGGACACCGACACAGCTCACAGAGGTTTTAGCACTGAAACTGGAACCTTTAAAACTTTAAAAGTGCGTGGGGTTAGAATCAGGATTTTGAAAAGTGCGGGGGACACGTCCCCCCTTCCTCAGACTGTGCTGTAAAGTTCTTAATACAAAAATGCAGATATCAGAGCTCAAACATCCCCACATGTCCTACTTGTAATTACCACTAGGAGGCTGAAATGAATGCTTCTTCTCAGGTGGTTTCACTGTAAACCTGACATGACACAAGATTGTCTGTATCTATTTCTTTTCTATCTTTGTCAACTCTTTCTCTCTTCCCCCGATCTATCTTCCTGCAGTTGCTGTCTATGCCACACTCATTTTAAACGCCTGTGGGGTGTTGGTGTGATTCTTCAGTGCAGAAGTGAAAAAACATGACGTGCCTTTAGGGCACAATTACCCAATGCCAGCCACTATTACCGTGGTTGCTCTACGATCATTCCCTCAGGGAAGGGGCCGTGAAGCCCACACAGCACCTCCCTACCCCCCTGAGTAATGGATTTATGATATCCCCCTCTCCATATGGAGCCATCAGCCAAATATACATAAACAACTCACACACATCCTGTGAGCATTTCACTTCACTGCAGCCATATGCTCATAACTCTCTCTGACTTATTCAACCAAACCTGTCCTAAAGCATATATGTATTTTTCCATACGGGGCCATGCACACAGTTTTTACAACTCAGCATGTGAGGATTAAGACTGACAGAGAGAGAGTCAATCATCTATAAAATGGCTTAAATAGAAAAAATGATCTTCATACTGCTCTTTATATCAGTGTATGAGGTTAGATAGATTCCAGGATTTCTTGTGATGAGGTGTTATAATTTACTTTGTGACCATTGACTTACCATGTCTGCCTCTATTAATACTTTCCTTTTATTTCCCATAAAGCATTTTGTTAATTCCTGCAGAACTAAACTGACCCTTTTGACTCATACCTAAGTGTGAAAGTCCAATCTTGACCTTGAAGATAGCGGTAAAATAAGAATAAAAAATCTTAGCCCACGGTCATTTCCATGTCAACTCATCCAAGTCCACACACAAACAGTGAGAAGCAGTTGGAAGCTCTGAAAGCTCTTGAAAAAGCTAGTAAGTGGACATTGTGTTAAGTTGAGTTTTTTCAACTGCCCCCAAGGTCTGTTATTGATCAGCCTGTCAAGTATTTTTCCAATCAATGTATTCATTGTTGAGTTTTAAAATCTGCAAAATACTCAAAAACGCCCATTACAAGTTCAGAGAGGCTAAGGTAAAAACTGCCTTACAGTACATCATTGATCAATAATCAATATTGTTTTCAATTATTTTTTCATCAATCAACTAATCGACTAATTGTTTCAGCATACTTGGTCATATACAGGGCGAGGCTACCAGTGAGGTCATGTGCTCCGTATTTTTCCTGGGAATTTGGGGGCTGTAGCAGCTTGGTTACATTTTAAAATTGAACACACGGTGTGCATTTTCTTATTTTTAGACACAATATGTTATTCATTTGACTTCTTTTAGGCCAGCAAAAACAAAGAATTGTATTCCTGACAGTTTGGAGAAACCTTTAGATTTCATGTTGGAAAATAAATGAGCAGATAACTGAATAAATAAAATCCAAATAATTAAACACATTTTAGAGACTTTATGTTTGGTGTCCTCATCAAGATTCTTCGAGAGTTTGGTGGGTGGGGAGGGAGGAGGGGAGGACTTGGACTTCAGTTTTCCTAAACCTTTAGCTATGGCCTAATGTGTGTGTGGTTTTGGTTGATGACGATGTGCACACCCATAAAGCAGGACAGACATCACAACGCTGAATATCTTTAATAAATTATTAAATATTGAATGAGAAATTAAGGGGCTTTTGTGTGTGTGCTGTGTTGCTGTGAGAGATAGAATGAGTGTGTGTGTGTGTGTCCCTGGTGGCTCGCCACAGTGTACATGGCTGATTACACACATTGACAGCTGCTTCATCACTGTACACTGAGCCTATGGCAGCTACCCACTCCCCTCCTTTCGTCACAATACATTTAGTCTCTTCAGTAAGCTTTGCCTGCATTACCTCTCCCAAACTTTCTGTCCTGCATTCTTACAAAGCAGATATCTTCATCCACATTTTATTTCCACTGCGTAACCCTACATTAAAGTAATGGGCTGTGGCATTTTCATTTAAAGTAATGTCTGTTTTGCTGCTCTCGTACTGATGGAAATAAAAGTTTCGATAGTTCATACAAGTTTTAACATTTGGTGTTCTGAAAGCAGTTCCTGTGAGGTCTGTACCAAGAAAAACCATTGGGTGCACAGCAAGTGAAGCGTGTTGTGTTCCCCTCTTCTCTGGCAGAGACAGAAGTCTTGAGTAGTTAGCATGAACAGTGGCTGAACAGACAATGGAAACAGTGCCAGCTGCAGAAACTCCAACTTCATCAACAAAAAATCTAATCTGTTCTTCCAGCACAGGCAGGGATAAAGCTTTCAGAGGGTCCAGAAAGGGCAGATGGTGGAGAGTAAATTAAAGACCAACAACAAAAATGACTTCTAACACATTTAGCTTCTTCATTAGACACCGGGGNGGGGGGGACACTTGATTTGGTATTTGCCTGTTGTCAGTTTTTGTCCACTGCTCTGTCTTTGACCCCGAGCCAAAGCAAAACAATGGCTCTGTCTCAAACAGGCTCCTGATTGGCAGTCTGATAGTCTGCTCTGTACAAAGTCAGAGCATCTAAACTTCTGCGTCTGTGCTGCCTGATGTTAGTTGAGGTTAACAGCATGTTGACACTGTGTCAACGTAACCTTCTAAACCTTTACAGTATTGGTCAGAAAAGGGCTTCTTTCAACACACCCATTAGCACTTTTCACCTGTAAATGCAAAATGCAGATTTAGCCTGCCACAGCTGCCATGCAGCTTTTGAAACAGAATGACTAGCCAATCTCTGGGTATGCTAACACGACTAGCAATTTTACAACATGTGCTAATGGAAATCAGAAAACTGTGGTGAGTGTTGCAGGGCTTAGCTTATGTTGGCAGTCAAAGTGAAAAACCCACAGAGAATGATCTCTGGAGTCCCCCTCAGCTCTACAGAACTTTTTAGAGTCTTTAAACTCTAGACTTAGACTCTTCAGTGTTTTGGTTTTCTGGCCCATTCTCATAAACCTCTTGGGGAACTTGGTATTTCTACAGTACTGGCTACAGCCCTGCAAGTGTTACATAAATTCAAAAATTCTTGTATTGATCCTGACCATTTGTTTTTTAATGCATTGCCACTTTTGGATAATATTGTGTTCATGGTTTTATGTTATATAAATATAACAGTTCTGGGAAAATGGCGAATCATTTCAGGAAAAGTGTTGTAACAAGCAGCTTTTAAGAGAGTCCAACATCATAACCGCTGGCTGTGCCCTCCACCAATATCAAGTCTCCTGTTGCTTCAGGACAGGAGTGAGCCAGAAGCAAAAAAACCCTTCTCCCACTTCTCCTGCAGCATTGAGTCAATGACCTGAGAAGCCTGCCCGATAAAACTGGGGAGGGGGAGTGAGATAACACTAACAGCCACAGACTCTGAGCAGTGACAGAGGCTATCACTGTCAGAGGCTGCACACTGACCCACGCCATCCATCACCTACAGGAGAGAAGAGGAGAAGAGAGGAGAGGATGAAGGGGCAGGAGAGGACGGAAGAGTGGAGTTAAAACGTCGGAGCTTAGAGGAAAAGAGCACAGGAGATGAAATTTGAGAAGAGATCACATGAGAGGATGAGGAGAGAGATGATGAAAGAGAGGGAGAGCCGGATTGAGCAGGATAGATCTGAGAGGAAAACAGGTAAGAGGCAGAATGGAGGAGAGGAGAGTAGAAATGAGACAAAGGGGAGCAGAGATTTAAGAGGAGGACAGGAGAGGAGAGGAGGAGAGAGGGAAGATTTGCAAGGAGAAATGTAAGAGCAGAGGTTGATGTCAAGAAATAAGAGGAAAAAGAATAAAATATGAAAGTAAATGAGAAAATGAAAGAAGAGCGGTCAGGTATTTGGTGGGATCCAGTTGGGAGAGGAAAGGAAAAATTAAGATCTCTTAAATTGCATTCGCATTTTTTTTTTATTTCTTTTTTTTATTTCTTTGTCCACCATTAGCTCCACATGGAAGAGCATAACAGCAAATTAACAAGTGCTCAAGTATACAAAATATGCCGAGCTCAGTATCCAGCTGCAATGTCCTCTAAGTGGAGAAAAACAACATTGTAGATGTAATGAGGTGGAACATGGAGGGGTCACAAATAAATGCTTCACTTCAGCAGAGCTGTTGTACAACACAGCTGACAACAGCAGATTGGAACGTCAGCACTTCAGGGCCACATGTTCTCCTTTTTGAAGAGACAAAAAGTTTACGAAGACGTTTACGGAAACGGAAGACAAATTGCCACCAGATGCGTTCCGAATGTATGGACCTCTGTTAGGAGAAATCCTGAGCTTTTTATGACAGTGCCAGTGACAGCTTCCTCGCAAACATCTGTTTTGGCTGCAAGAGAAGCACAATGAACAGGGCCTACTGTACATTAGATATAACAGTAGATCAGCACTTCTGATCAACACTTCAAGCATTACAAAGTTGAAACCTTATCACTCCACCACCGTCTTGAGCTGTGGACCGTATATTTCAACAGATGACATCTAGTTATAGCCTCACCAACACACAGCAACTGTACGGAGTTTCCTTAGTCTGAATCAGAGCAGTAGACTCAAGACTTGGACGGGTCTGAGTCTTGAGACTTGACTTGAAACACATTGACAATCTTGAAACTAAACTTGATAATCAACTTGAAATGCACTCTGACACTTGAGACTTGATTTGAATGTTGCTCTGACTTGAGACTTGACTTAATCTTGACTGGACAGACTTGAGACTTGACTTGAAGTTGTCCTAAAGGATTTGAGACTTAATGTGAGACATCCTCTGACAGACTCAAGACTTGACTTGACGGATTTGAGACTAGAATTTTACTTGCCCTGAAGCACTTGAACTCAACTTGACATGTACTTTGATAGACATGACACTGGACTTGGCCCTAAAAACAGCTCTGGTCTGAACTACTGAACTAAGGCCACCTTTTGTGTTTGGTGTGTCCAGGTTCCGTCTGCCAAAGCACAAATACGATAGGTGAAAGTCACAAACCCTAAATGATAATGTGACTGAAAAACTTGAATTTAAAAGGAGAGTCACCATTCATTAAAGTGTTTTCATTAAATGTACTTTTTTATTTAATTTTCTTCCAGCCCTCAAAGGAAATAAAAAAAATGTCAGATGGCAGCAGCTTCTTTTTTTCTCTCTCTCTGCTTTAAAAGTCATAAGGAGGGTAAGCAGCTTCTAAAGGCAGGGCAAGGCAGACTTTACTGCAGGTGAAGCTACACTGTAATAAATTCTCTGATCAAACTAAATAATAGGGATAAAAATGTTCACAGATTGTGCTAAAAAAATATGTCAGAAGTGGTCCACCTTTATGTTTCATAAAATTCACTGTATCATCAGCAAACAGATATAAATCAAAAGTACTGTACAATGTCAACACGAAGAGCAGCAGCAGATAAGCCAGTCCCACATCTGGAGAAGTGTGCCGTTCAGTGGGAAGAGTGGTAATAACCCTGATTAGTTCCAGTGTTGATGGCTGCTTATGGAGCTTCCAGGGGAGAGTTGAATAGAGATGGAAATCAGGGCGCAGCTACGGATGATTATCTAGCCACTCTAGATCAAAAATTTCCCTCAGTCTCATCACAGAGGATAAAGAAAAGATAATTTCACCCTGCACTATGAAACTACCTGTGCCTGTTATATTGAGATATTCTAAAA
>NTHP01000140.1:914856-928332 GCA_003416845.1 Oplegnathus fasciatus | reverse complement strand
AAAAAAAAAAAAGAGCAGCAGGGCTGTCTGCATTCAAACAAAACGGCATCAAACAGAGGAAGCATGCATCTGCATTTGTGCAGATTGATGCACATATGGCTATCATTTTATATGTGGCAACACAAACTCAACAGCTGAGATCATTTATTAAACAAAATGCTTCTGAAATGGTTATGAGACTATGCATGGATGGTGATTATTATGATTATTTAATGTGCCAGTAGTTAAAAAACTGCAAGAAATTACAGCATAATGTGTTAATAAGAACTCAAATCTTCAGCCAGAAAGAGGGTCACGACAGTGCTGAGAAAGCTGTGGAGGAAGCAGAGTGAACCATCTGTGATTTCTCAAGCAAGGTGTCTATGTACAGTATGTGCGTGGGGGGAAAATGCCATGAACATGCCTACATGCAGGTGACTAATTTCTGTGGCATTTCTTCAACTCGTGTCGGAGTGAAAGAGCTGACGTGGCTGTGAAGAGAAGTTGGGCTTCATTTGAGATTTTAGTCAATGCTCAAATAAAAGTGTACACTAATAGTGAAGCCTTTGAACATAGCACACTCCCCTTAAGGGTAATACCTGTAGCTCTGCAGCAGCAGCTTTTCAGATGTTGTTATTTCCTCTTGTAAGATCAAACCAGACTTTATTTAGGGTCTCAATGTGATAAAGAAAACAGACATTTTAAGACTGCTACGTGCATTTGAATTCAACACTAACTAGGAAGCTAAACTGAAGAAATAACCTGACAAAAACATAGTTGTGATGCTACTACTGGCCAGAAAAAACAGAACAAGAGGGTCTGACACTTTAATAAAAGGCCTGAAATTTAGATTATTGTAACAATTTTCAGGCTACAGGTCATTATTTTCAATCACTCGCAGTACAGACATGTTAATTGGTGTAATTTGCCACAGCACAAACGCTGAGAAACACTGCCTCTTCTGTAGCTCATGACTGGTGTGATAATAAAGGTGAAGCAGACAGTAGTGTTTGGTATCATCTGATCCCACTGTCTTCTACAGTTTCTCAGTGCAAACAGAAGCCTGTGAATATAGTTCTACTCCTCCTTCAGGTGTGACCAGTGAAAATGCTGTTAAATGTATTTTTAAGTTTCAAATCAGACTAAAGTAAAGTTTATATAAGTCATTAGTATGAGAGTAAGACAAAATTGGAAAAGTGAAAATATAGGGGGCCAATATTATAGATATATTATTTGCAAATATGTGTATAGAGTTGTGAAACTATATCCAAATCAGTATGTGTATACTCAGTTTTGGGAATATGTAGAACAATGTGTAAAACAAAAAACAAGTGTGCTTTATTGCACCTGTAACCACACCCAACACTGATGTCATAGTAAATAAATATACATATTGCATATGCATATTCCTTTATGTGCTCAATATGTTTTTGACTGTGGCGCACATGACGAAAATCGAAAACGTGTCATTTAAAAAAAATCAGCTGCCACTTGTGAAAATTAAGCTATGACATCATGATTTCAGCAGACAAATGTGTCACAGAAGGCGTTAGATATTCTTTGATCTTTGCTCTTTCATATTTGGCACTATACTGTATGTAAGTATGCATATACATGCAGTTCACATGGCTTCATCCATTGGCTGCTCGGTCTATTAGTCATTAGAGGCCTCTAGAGGAGCAGACTGAGGTGTGAAGGTGTTTCCTCTGCTTCTCTCACACAATTGCTAACATGAAGACGAAAATAGCAAACAGGCAAGAGAATCCTGCTAATTGAAGACCTTGACTCACAGCAATGCAGCTCAGATCCTAACAAACTGTAACTGCTACTACACAAGGGTTCCACCAATATGAGCTTCTAAAGCCAAACACCTTTACTGATATTTTGCCATTAATCAGAAGTAATATTAAGTCAGTTCCATGTTTGAAACTATAAAATTTAGCATTTTTCTCATTAAATGTACAGTATAATCAGTCCAATGGCATCAAATCCATCCTACCAGAGGTGAAAAGAGACACGGAGTATAGCACATTTAACTTTTAATAAAATACTAAAACGACTGTAATTGGTCTGACTCTATTACTGCAGTAACAAAGGGAAGGAAATTCTTTCTACACCTATGAAAAGCATTACCCTTTCAGATGGATTCCAGTATTTATGACCAGCATATAATTTTGGCCAGAGATACTGAAAGTGACCTGAAGGCTCCACCTTTGCCTGAGAGCAAGTTTATTTTCAGAACAAGTTAAATGTTTAAAGACAGTAACACCTAAACTCAGGAAAGATTCCACTGAGACTCCAACCTCAGATGAGACCTGCCCGAGACAGCACGCAATTACAGACAGGACAGGACACAACAATATACAGCGTCACACAAAAACAAATTAGTCGCTCTGTTCTTTTCACTGCGAGTCTTTTTGTAAGTCATTCCAGATAACAGCGTACGTGAATGTTCTTTTACCCAGTTCAGTTCAAATCTCAGTTAAAACAGAGAAAAGAAGAGTCTTTTGAACTTAAACCACACTGATGCTCACAGACTGGAGCCATAAAGACCCATAAGTAAGATGGAGACAACCTCAGGATGGCCTTATAAATAAATGTCAAGCAGTGAATTGATCTCTGCATATAAAGAGATGACCATCCAACCACAGCATACAAATCACAGTGAAGTGTCGTAAATTTGCTACCAGTGTCAAATCCCAGGGCACTGCATGAAAAAAACGTGTAGAGGAGAAGCAGTATTTGTAATAAAAAGTTTCAAGACTGTCCACATGCAGTTTAAAATAGACAACTGTTAATTCAAATGCTCAAATATTTAACAAAGGAAGCAACCTCAATTATTTTGCCTTGAGATGTTGCATTTTTCCTGTCATGCAGGAGTCTGTTCCTGTTTCCTGAGAACACCATTTACTTTCTTTTGTCAGGTTCAAGGACAGCTTATCAGCTGAGACTGAACCCTTTTAATATCTAACTGCAGCTGAGTAAGTGCCGCTAATTATAGAGGCTGAGCAGTGCATGATGGTGTCATCTGTATCATGATCAATGTCGTTAATATCCATATAAATCAAAGAGAACCAACAACAGATCCCTGTGGTGCACCTCCAGCCCAGTATACCTAGAAATTACGTGCAAGAAGTACTCTGCCCTTTACGTATGGTTTGGAGATCGGAGTGGTGCATAGGTGTGAAGCGCATATGACTTTCATGCAGGACACCAGAATTGGCGTACCGTAACAGACCTGCACTTAATGTTTGCCTTTGTATTAACCTTCCCTAGTTATTTAGTTGCCTAACCTTAGCCATAGTTTATTTGCAACAACCCCAATCTTTCCCTAACCTTAACCATACCCCATTTGTCATGCATAGGTATTGTAGAAGGCAAGAATTTAAAAAAAACACTGTCATTACATGTAAAAAAAACAACAACTGCAGAATTGTCCAATATTCATGGTCTTGTCTGGGGATAGGGCTGACACCTCAGGTGGCCTTAATCAGTTTCAACAACACTGAGATCTGTCAGGAACGTAGTGGTCAAACTATTTGCTGCTTGTTCAGATAACTCAATACTCTGAAGCCTTGGTGGTCAACAGAGTCAAATGTTTTAGATGAATCAATAACCAGTGCTGCACAACATGATTTCCTAACCAGAGACTTAATTATACCACTCACTGCCTTTTAATCTGCGGTAATGGTACTATGCTGCTCTCGTTTCACGATCAGCTCACTCACTGGGTCTCTTCATTTTGGCCAGTACAATGAGTTTACAAATGGGTCATGAATCCTTTCAGTGAGAAGACCAGTAAAATCATTTTATTTTTGCAGGTTTGTGACAAGATTTGGGATTTTTTATTGTGCACCTAGGACATCCTTCATAAACACATATAGGCCTACATTCACAAAGCATAGGAAAATATATACAGTTGTGATTTAGGAAAAGAGAAAAGTTGGCTGACTGTACACTGATGCTGGAAGATACACGAAATAAAGTCTGATCTAGAGTGTTCAATCTACACAGGTTTGTTTTTTAATGCTTATAAATACTTTCGTCAACCAGCCAGCGTTAAGCTCAGTTTATGCTTGGCTGCTCGCTCGACAGTTGTCTCCAGACAAAAGGCACCGTGTAGCAGGCTTTTATACCTTAGCAACAGGAATGATTAAGTGATCACACAATTTCTTGCACACTTCAAGCTCTTACAAGACTGTTGCCATTTCATTCATGAATGAGCAGAGAAATAAATAGAGGCAAAATATATAATACAACCTGTTTGGAATTAATGTTCTCTAACTTCCTGGCAAGTGCCGAATTTCACCCTGGCAACAAACTATCCAATCACACTGTATGACAGTTCTTGACATACCCATTCCTGTAATAATTGAGCAATAATTATGCCCTGAGGTTAATTTTGGTGGTTTTTCAGGTGCCCACCTACACCGAATACTATGTGGTCCCATCTTTCATGGTTTGAGTCTGTTAAAGTTACCCTCTCTCTCAAAAATTTCCTGTCACTTTACTATGAACTGTCTAGGAATGCATAGTTGTTATAAAGAGACCAAGCATAAATTCAATTTAAGTCAACATATCCTCGCAAATAAATGAGAAAATATGCAGTTTTACTGCAGTTTTAGCATCTTTCAGCCAAAATGTTTTACAACCTGCAACTTAACTGATCAGTTCAGTCTCACCGTTCTCATGTACTTTGTTTCCAGCAGCATCAGGTTTGGTTGTTTAAAAAAACACTTTAAGTTTAAAGACTTTAAAGATTTGTCAGTTGCTGTTTGAAAACACAACATTCAAAGTTGGCCCCTCCTCCCCGACTGAAAGCGCACACGCTTCTGGCGGTCCCGCGTGCTTACAGTCTGGCAATTGGTCGCTACGTTTTTATCCCGCTCCTCACACCCTGTGTACTGTTACTGGCTGGGGGCTACACACCACTGCCCAAAGGTTGACGTCCCGAACACAGCAAAATAAGAAAATGCAGGCAGAGGGCAGGGTCTCTGCAGATACAGACACCACCACATACTGGGGCATAAGTGATGATTGAGAGGAATTATTTTTGTATGAGTCTATACATTGTTTTTTAGGAAAATCCTACTCGTTATACCTTTAACTTTGTTGTCAGGTTAAAAAGAATAACCACTTGGTTAAGGTTAAGGAATGATCATGATCATGGTGCCTACCACATTGACTGTCGGTAACCACAAGACAACCACTGTCTCTCGTGTCAAAGTCTCACACTTTATTGACCCATCCATCCACCACCATTTCAGGCTATACTGTATATGTCATGCTACGTCTGCATTCTGCAAGAGTTCAAATTTACACAGCCGAAGACTAGCCTCGCAATAAGGTGTAAGATTTTGTCACAGGTATTTTGCATGTCTGTTTCAACATTAACATCTGTTCTTATTGGCATCAGACACGAATTGCATCCTTGTTATGAATAATCATTTAAAGCAATTACAACTAAACAGTGATTCAGAATTGAGCATGAGGGCAGAGGCGTGAATGTACCCATTGAGGCTCTTCGTGGTAAAGCTTTGTGGCTGTTACATGGTTGTCAGCCTAAGTTCCTGTCTCACTCCGCACATTGGCCAAGCCTCATTAAGCACCCTTCCCAAGCTCCTTGTTTAGTCCCTAATTAGACGAGCCAATGGTGTTGCAGGATCTGGTCAACCTCCAACTCGCTCCAAGCAAAGCTATTCTCCCTACAGTACTCTCGAAAAGCCATTAGGAACTTTAAGGACATGGGATTTTGGCATGTTTCACCTTTAAAGTGCCTGTGTTTCAAAGTGTGTGTGTGTGACTAGTCTGTGCTGACTGATTGTTGTGTATTTAGTCCAAAGCAGGGTTCATGTCACATACAAAGCGATCTGTGGAGCTCAGAAGCAGCAGAATAGCACTGTCTGTCTATGTCATACAGCCCTGTGTCTACAGTCCCATCTATCGTCCTGCTGACTGTCTCCTCGTCACCCATCTATTCATCTCCCGTCTTTCAATGACTCCCTCTGTTTCCCCCCTCACTGTCTCCTCTTCCTCCCTCTGATGTCACAAATTCAGATATGAGGTTCTCTGATACCACACAGCCTTGGACACTGCGGCCTTGTTTGGAGGGGAGTGATCAGAGGATGAGAAGATGGAGGAAAGGCAAGTGAGTGGAGGGTGCGGGTATTTTCCAAGGCAGCGGGAGGATGTAAGATGCAGAAACAAAGGAGGACATCTAGGTTAAAAAAACATGCATGAATGCCTCTGAAAAGGCTGTTGTGTTGCCAGCTTGTCTCATCCCTGTGACTCCGAGCCAGCCGTGCCTGTCAGGGCACTACTGTTGAGTCTATTTCTGTTATCTGCTCTCTTTCTTGCGGATAAAACAGTTGACTGCTAATATCTGTACCTGGGGGGTGGGGGTTCTCTGACCCTGAACCTGGCACTGTCTCAGAAATGCATGTGCTGTCATAAGAGCAGACAAGTCCTGTACACTTGACTCTACTCAGAGTCTTGCGGCGGGCCTTACATGGGTTTTAGTGGTACTGTGACAAAAATGGTACTTTTCTTGCAAGAAAACACCATAAAAACGCCATTAATATGTGTGGTGGGGTTAGGTGCCCCCCTTATTTCGTTGTGGTTTCATGTGTTTAGTGTAATGCACAGGATTTTCATGTGGATCTGCTGTCTGCAGGGCCTTGATTTGAACATTTTAATATTAATGAGAGGTCAAAAATGAGTTCAAACCACTGGACCGCAACCGTGACACTTTGGGGAATGCAAACAATCTTTTTATTTACAGGCATCACACGCCGCAGTTACAAGGGTCAAAGGTAGTCCTTCAGATTTTTATATGATGGGAGGGGTCGGCTGTGTCGCCTGGAGAAAAAATATCTCATGGAGATGGAGTTTTTAAATATACCGTTAAGTGGAGGATGAATCTATAAAGGAGGGAAAGGGGATGATTTAACAGTAGATAGCAGAACAATACACCGAGGGACACTCAGTATCAACATGGCAACATTTAATATAACTTGACCTTTAATTTCCTCATGTATCTCTACCTCTGAATAAATGTGCACTGTTGGACTGCTTTAAAGGGCTGCTAACCCAAAAGAATTTAATTAATCTAAGTTCCAGTTGTAGTGATTGTAATAGTTTAAACTTTCATTCTGAGGATTTAATACAATTTTTATATCAGCTGCTGATTTGAGTCTAGAAATATTGGTATGAGCCTTGAAAATAACATACTGCATCAGTCAGCCACAGCACCTTAAGTTTGCTTTTCCTTCATTGGCGGTAAACACGCAGGTACAAACCTTCCTATATTAAAGCGGACATGCATCAAAACAGCAATGATGACACAAACACTTTCTATGTCAAGAGCTGAATTAGCCTAAAACGGTTTGCTTTTTTTTGCAGACTTTTAAAGACCATGTCCTCACCTGTTGAGATATCACACTTTTTTATGGAAATATACTGTACAGTATGGCCCTGCATTTGTGCACCCTGTAAGAAAGCCAACATTATGCTGCTATAAATCGACAGTAATGAGTTCAGCGCATGAGCTAAATGGAAATTTAACCTGTTATCCAAGGGACAGGCTTCTGTGTTTTTATAGCGCCCCCAATAGTATGATCTGGTAACTTGAAAATGTCTGAAGTTGGACTAAATTCTACATTTATTTTCCTTGTTTGATTGACAGTAGACAAAATATCCTAAGCCAAACCCAAAATAGCAGGAAATCCAATGAAAATACTGTTTTGAAAGTTTCTCAAAAACAGCAGCCTGTCTTATTTCCATCATTTTGTGTATGCACATGCAGCATGCCACAGATTGCATATTAGTGACTCTTACTGCAGCACAAGGAGAGATGAGGGAGGCTCCTTGCACCAGAAGGGGACAGTGAATGACAACCCATTTTGTGGCGAATAAGACTGCTGGCCATCAGTGAGTGATACCAGGCTGACTGAAAGTGCGCCACAGCAATACGCTCAAAGCATTCATCTGCCTACTCCACTGCAAAGAAATCAGCTACGTGCCTGTGGTTTGTCTCATAAAGCATCACTGGGCACGGTTTCACCCTGCCTCATGTATTCCCAGGACATAACTTGAGCACATTCTTCGTGCATTTCAGCAGGTAAAAAAAAATCCATGCAGCATTTCTTTAAAGACGACAAATCATCACACTGGATATCATATTTATGATAGTGATTGAGTATGACTTTACGACTTTAAAGTTTGCGTAAGGTGACAATTAAAGGCTACGTGGCATCAAAAAAGGAACACAAAAGATACGTTTTTTTACTCTAGATGTGCGTCTCTTCACACTCTAAACCCTTTAGCTCAGCCTGTTAGGAAATATCATGAAGTGTAAGAAAAACAAATAGACTTTAGTTCATCAAATTATGACAAACTCCGATAAGTCATGCACCAGGTCTGCCTGGATACGCAGCGCTTTCTCTTGGATGGCGAACCCAAACGCCAAACTCCATTCAAAAATCTTGCATTTAATGCAACCTTGCTTACTGGCAAAGCCACACGCTGATTTGAAAAGGCATTCTACGAGTTGCATATCAGCTGGTATTTTCAAACCCACCTAAAAACATAACGTTTTGACTGAAATGAAAACTTGGGTGTGAGGAAACAGTTTAAAAAGTTAAAATGTATATATTTACTCAAAGAAATTCTGCTGAGTGTGTCCGTGCCGATTTAAAGAGTTGCGCTTCATCATCCTAAAAATGTCTTAGATTACGTTCTAGCTAGTATTTAACCTTTGCCAACGAGGAAAAACTCATATAATCACATGATTTTTGAATAAAGTTAGGCGACACTGTGTCCCCAGAGGAACGTGCCTCCTTCCATCTGCGCGGACTGATCGAGTAGCCCAGACGGCGACTGTCCACCAGCGGTAAGACTCCCTGAGCACAAACCGGTTGGGTGTGTGACACTTGGAAACAGCTACAGTGCTAAACCGCAACCTGACTAAAAGCAGTGCGCATTGTAAAGGGACCACAACAACCAGAATAATTCTCCAGATGATTCACTAACTTGATATCAGTCTCGTTTTTGCACGTTTTTGCCCCAAACCGCCCGAGACCAGTGACCAAATCGACACGCATCTCACCAAAACAAAACGCAGAGGCGACACAGAACGAGCAGCGTTGATGCCATGTGTGTACAGTAAACTTGAAGGTGAGCAGCGGTGTCAGTGTGAGGTCAATAAGAATGAATGTGATGAATTAAAAAAAATGAGAATTTACCTTAAGTAAGTTACCAGTCCCTTTGATGCATACTGTCAGTGGTCAAAGCTCGGTGCGTTCACAGGGCATTCACCATCTCCAAAAGCCCGGGGAAGTCCTAGGATAAGTCCACAAAACGCATTATTATACACGGAAATGTCGTCTTCTACTGAACAAGATAAATGTAACGCTGTTGGGACGAAGAAGGGGGAAACTCAGAGATGAGTTCTGTCCGTTAGTTCCGAATGTGGATCCAGTGTGTAAAATGGGTTGAAAAAATCCCGAATTCACCGACTGTTATTTTCTTACATTGTTCCAGAAAGAGACGTCCTCCGCTCCTCTTTAATTTATGAAAGGAAATCCCCTTTTTTTAAAAAAAATAGTTGTTGTGTTTGTTATTCCAGAAAATCTGAGATTTGTCTCAAAAAGTTATTTTCCACATTTAAATCCTCCCCGTCTTCAGGTCACACAGTCTTCCAGGTGAATGTGAAGGTTTAACGGAGCGGTAAATCAAAGAGGGCTCGCGCGCGTCTCGGGAACCGCCGTCCCCAGCTCGCGGCACTGGAGCTCCTTGTCTGTCTGTGTGTCCGCGCGCAGCAACAGCCTGATTCCTTATTTGGAAGCCCGGGGCTCGCGCTACTGTCAAGAGAGTCAAGTTAAACCAAAATGAGTTCCAGCTAAATCTTTCAAAATAAAATCCATAATTGGGGGAAGCGCTGCAAGGCTTATCTGGATGACCTCTTGATTAAAGCAGCACGTGGAAAGAATAATGATAATGAAAAAAGGATTATTATTTTCATACAAAAGCACAATTTAGAGAAATACTTTTAAATGAAAAATAAATTCCCATTTAATGCAAGAAATATTTCTACCTACATATCTTTCATTTATTTATTTTATCCTTCCTGTTAATCTCAGAAACTTAAAAGAGTAAATGTGTAGAAGTGAATATAAATGATGCAGTCAAAAGAAAATTTACCAGTAAACTAAGCATAGTGTTGTGACATGCATCTTTTTGCAGTAGATCTACCATGTATTCATAACCACTAAAACTTGTATAACATACACATAGGCATACTGTAGCCAGTTTATACTGTGAGCTACAGTGGACAAAAATTCAAAATGTCACACCTGCTCTAGAACTAAAATTTCAGTTTGTGTTTTATGAAATATGTAAATGTAATTACTTTTTTGGTACAGCATTTGTTTCTGTTGTAAATTACAGTAGTACTGAAAAACAAAAATGAAACAACATACATTAAATAGAGGCTTCCCCCTTGGGACTGCTTTTATTTTGAAAGCAAAATCGCCCAATTTCCTGCCAGATTCTGCCTTTACTGTGTTCAAAGCTGAGGGGGTTCCTCTCAATAGAAAATTCACCCACCAGCCCCCTCTTCTGGAGTCAAACAGCGTCAATTGGATGTTGTGTCAGGTCTGTGGCACCACCTACATTTACCACACAAAGAGGAAATGTTCAGAATAAATAGCCTCAACACAGGGTTTTTTACAGGTTATAGAAAAGCATTCAGGGAATACAGCTAATTCAGTGATGTGCCATCTTATGTGGGAGAGACAACATCAGCCAGTTTCTCCAACTTGTCAAACTGTTACCTCACCAACATTCAGAAAAATAGCAGGGCCGTAGCTAAAGACACCGAGGTCATGTCCTCAGTATTGTGTGTGAGACTTTATATTCTTATAACAACCTGCAAATTACATTCAAATTAGTAATGAAGGCTGATTCTTATGATTTTAGAATATATAAATATCTTTACGTCTGATAGTTTTTGGACAATAATGTAAAATTAAATTATACTTGAAAAAAGGGATTCTTTAAGATAAAATCATGAGTAATCCCAGCATGGATCAATCTTTGGAACAGCATTTAGGGAGAGTAAATTTACAGAACATGCAACTGAATGTTAAATTCATTCATAATATGAAAAAAAAATTAAAATATTAAGAGGTATTTTTTGGGTTGCTAGTCAAAAATGTCTTTGGGAAATGAAGTGCTGAACGGTTTTGGATTTATGACCTCAGTATTTCTAAAATCTCGGCTACAGCACTGGCTGAGGGGCCCTTGAGCAAATATAAGTTTAGGTCCCCATCAACTCTAACTTTCTGTGTATTGGGTATGCATCCAGTTGCCTTTACGTATCAAGAGCACCCAGCAGACTCATCTTTATTATGTTTTGCCCAGAGACCCAGAAACCAACCAGTACTCCAGTGCTGGAATGTGAATCGGCCCCAAGTTTACTGTGACTCATTTTGTGATCATTTTTATTAAACTTAAATTCTTTTTAGGAATATAGGAGTATATATAGGAGTACATCAACTGAAATATTGATATTTTAGTTGATATATGAAATATGAAAAATGTATTAAAACTACATTTTGACACAGGTCCCCACCATAATACACGGTCTCAAAATTGAGTAAAAATGCAGGGGCCACCTTAAGGCCCTTAACAATTCACTTTATAATATATTATGAATTATAAGTGTTATTTTAAATGATAACATGTATAATGTGCTTTTATGGTACATATGCTGCATGGCCCTACCTCAATTTAATGGCCACATAGGACCTCTGGGGCCCCTTGGGGTCTGGGGCCCTGGGGCAGTTGTCAGCTTTGCTCAGTAGGTAATCCAGCCTTCAAATAAAATAAGTGAAAGAAATAAATTATGACCTGATAAAATGTAAATAAGCAGAGCAGTTATTTTTTCTTTTAAATTAAATTACATCCATCCATTGCTATATCCACTTAACCTGTTCAGGGTATAAAATCTCAAGAAAGGAATTAAAAAATACATAAATTCTGAAAGAAGTGGACAGAGGTCTACATTGTTAGGGTTAAGGTTAGGGTTGTCTCATTGTTCCTTTAATGTGTATATTTAGTGCAGATGATGTTTAGATACATGATTTGCCTTCGCTAGGGAATCAAAACACCTGTAAAGAGATCATACCCTGGCTGACACAGACTTGGGTCCTGATGTAAAAATGATGATGATGAATGCCACAAGCAAAAATGCATCAGTCTGACAATAAAGTTGTTCTCAAAAGACTATTCCACCTGTTTAACATCATGAGAGTTAATTCAGAAATTCAGCTGTGTTATGCTATAGCCTGGAGCCTCTAGCCTCAAGCAAAGATGCAGAGCGGGCTACAGAGGTCTGGTAACCTCATTTATTTCTAATTCCACTTGCCCAGATTTTTTTCATTTTCAAACTTTTAGTCTTCAGCCCCAACCGATGCTGACTCAGGTGACATCACTTGAGGACATTTATCAGACTTCACACAGCTTCCCCCGGATGCACAAAAGGCTTTATACATTTTTTTTTACATAGGCAGTAAAGACCTGTTTACAGGTAACTGGATGTTGTCTCATCCCTCCTTCCCTCTCTTCCTTATTTGAACTTCTCTTGTTGATAATTAATTATTAAAGGAGCAGTATGTAAGATTTAGTGGCATCTAGTGGTGAGGTTGCAGACTGCAACCAACTGAATACCCCGCCCTAACCCCTTCTTTTCCAAGTGTGTAGGAGAAACTACGGTGGCCTTCGGGTTCATTCTCGCTACAGTCTATGATCGTATATCGACGACTGAAGGGATGATCGACGATTGGTTTTTCCTACACTGATATTAAAGTGATTTGAACTAACTTACTATAACCTCTAGAATCTGCACCCTACTGTGCATGTAGAGATGTTCCTGGTGGAGCGACATGTTCGTCCACTGAGCCCCTTTAATCAGCACGAGTGATGAATGAATTTTAAATCCTTCATTACAAACCAGTTTGCCGTCTCTTTTACATGGATCTGACACCCTGCATCTCCGTTCTCCATCTGCCTGCTCACCAAAACTTTGCTCTGCGCTCCATAAGTGTAGTTCAGTCAGACAACTCACGTTTGAAATGTTTATTACAGCGACAGACCATAGTTAGAGTTTGGCGTCTAGGCTCCGACCTCATCACTCCCCGCAGATATGTTTACATGGAGATATTGGGGAGTGATGAGCAAATATCTTAAACCCCCAAAACTGCATCGATTCGGAGCCTGAACGCTGCTGTGTGAGGGTCTTCTATGTGTGGGCCTGGGCACCAGCCGCCGTGTGGCCATTCCCCACGAGCACCTCAGCCACGAGGGGAATATACTATCTAGTGAAACTGCTATGTGTGGGCCTAGGCACCAGCTGCCGTGTGGCCATTCCCCATGAGCACCTCGGGTCATGAGGGGAATATTCTAGCTAGTGAACTTGACAACGGATATGCTAAGATG
>NTHP01000140.1:873564-912888 GCA_003416845.1 Oplegnathus fasciatus | reverse complement strand
GGATGATTTGACAGAGCTTTGGAGAGAGCTGGGACATTCACTGGAGTCGAAGGATGCTTCGTTTTTATTTCCCCAATTTTGCAGGACCAAACCTCCTGGGACACACAGAGCGTGGGTGGCTGTCTGCACACTACAACTACAACTACACACATGCATAAATTTACAGTTAGGAAATGTACAAACATTCTCATTGAAATTAATGCAGGTAGGAGACTTGTAACCTGAGGGAAATTGTACCTGTCGCTTTGGAGGATGACTTACAGAATTTAGCACTGGATATTTAGGCTGGGGCTGAGATTTCGAGGTGGACAGTTCTTGCAGAGCAGTTCTTGGACAGAAGGAGGATGCGTGGAAGAAGGAACCACAGATGGAGCAAGCTAGGGTTTTATAGCCAGTAAAATGTCTGCTGATTAGGGGCAGGTCAACTACAGACCAATCTAGCCTCTGATTGAATTTCTGTATGTACATGGCAGTTTTGGCAGAGAAGGATTTATGATATTCATAGAAGAGAGAGCCACCGTAGGAGAGAGCAAAGTCTGAGATTATGGCCAGGTAGGTGTCAAGCTCCTCCCAGCATTGCGGATAAACTACGCATATAGAATCTCTGAAGCCAGAGTTAAAATTTTTGACAGTCTGGGGTCGCTATCTTTGAGCACTACAGAAAAATCCCCACAGTCCACAAATCTTTTGTCAGCAGATTCGGAGCCGCATAACAGAATCTTCACCAGATTTACGTCATGGCCTGCTAGAATCTGATTCCTAAGGGAATCGGGAATTGCNGGCAGGGGGCAGGAACCGAGAACCCATGGTTGGAGCTGGGACTGCAGTTCCCAGGGTCCTGTGGGGTGTGACGTCAGCAGGAAGCGGGGCAGCTTGAACTATGTCAGAGGTTGAAGAGGATGGGCCCGGGTTGTTTACATTGCAAGCAGAGGAAAGCGCGTTGTTTTCCAGAGAATTAATTCTGGTATTCATGACATTGAGTGCCGATTTCATCTCCAGAAGAGTGGACAGAATGGACGCTTCAGCAGAGGGGCCGGGTTCTGGCTGCTTTGCTCTTTTTGAGGGAGTATTATCCACAGGTCTGGGAGAAGCTGTTCGCGAAGCGGCGCGCCTCTTTGCTGGAGCTTTACCTTTGGGAGGAGCGCTGCTTGAATTACCGGCGCTCAAATTTAATTCTTGGGCACCGGCNTATAGCTCTTCCAGAATGCGGTGCACGGGCCATCCGGCAAGTCTTTTGCGGGTGGTGCGGGAGCTACGGCGCAGACGAGGAGCTTCCGATTCATTCTCGGTGCGAACCTCAGCGGACTGAGCCTGGGTTTCGGGAATGAAGCCGAGTTCTTCCCCTGAGGACCGAGACTCACTCTCCGAATCGGAGATTGCGAGAGACATAGCGATCAACAGAGCCAGAAGGTAGGCTGACAATCGCATGAGCGACGATGGCCGAGTCTACAATGTCTGAGAAGCTGAAGGAACAGGCTGAAGCAATACTGACACAGGGCAGCAGCAGCATTGACAGGCAGAGGGAGAGCTGGGAAATTTTCCAGCTTAAATAGACCGCCAAATTGAGAGGGTGTGTTTAGTGGATTGTTGTGGAGAGTGAGGCATATTAAACGTGTATAGCAGTGCAGCTCGAGTTGCCTGCCTGAACTAGCTTGCAGGCGTCGCTCCATTTAACGTTATGGATATGATTTGGACTGTGATAATAAAGATAAGATAATAATGTTAAATGGAACATGATGCTGTGATATTGTCACTCCCTATACAGATATGAAGGGCTCATTCTAAGCTAACGAAAACAAAACAATTCTTGGTTTCATGTCATTATACACTAATGAAAACATGATTATGAATATTATATTCCATTTCTGCCAATAGATACCATAAATCCTACACACTGCAAATTTAAGAAAGTTTAAAACAAGAAACGTTACATCGCGTTAATCGTCACTGTATAACTGTTACAAGAGGTTGATGGAGAAGACAGTTGCACTCAAATCTGTGACTGCGGTTCTTTGACTGTTATAAATTAGCTTGACTTGGATTTAAAACCGATGGGAGCCAAAACCTTTGTTTGAATTATGGGACCTGGGTCACCAGTAGTTTGGCTTATTTTTGTAATCTTATATGACAAATCCATCAGAACTGGCACATAGCTTATTAATACAATTTCTGTTGCATAATAATGTAATGTGTTGTAGTTAGCAAAATGAAATGGATTACTACATTTCTTTCCAAAAACCCCAATTTAATCATTTGCACAACTGAAGAATCTGTAGTCAAATTCATTATCAAAGCTGATAAAACACATTATAGGCTTTGTGTTCATTCAGTCCATCCATTAGCATATGACATCTGGTGATTTTGTTTATTTTGTTCTCATTCATGTTGCATATTTGATTTGTTTGGCACTCAAATGAGCTTCAGATTTAGGCATTTTGCCCCTTGCTGCAGTGGTGGTCTGTTTTGTCTCACTGTTGACATGCTATTAATGCTAAATAATAAGGTTTTATGATTTTATGAATGTGTGTAAATGCTGTTAACCATCTCTTGTTCAGATTATCATGCCTGTGTTTCAGGTATTATCCTCATTCTGACTATGGCTCATGTAACACGTCCCGTTCCTGTTCACTTACAGCTGTTCTGCAACAGCTGATTTTACAACAGGGTAATGAAAGAGTCATTCACTCCGCTTAAATGGATGCCATTCCTTGTTCTGAGTTGCTTGCTTGTGAATTGGCTTATATTGCATTTGAGGCTGGAGACACAGTGATAGAAAGTCCTTGTTAATGTAAGACCCTAAGCGTCTGTCCCATTTGCCTACTTTCAGTATGTGTTCAATGTGTTTGTTTCTAACTGACATCACGTATAAACCAGATTAGCTGTTTTTGTCGCTTCAAGCTGTTTTTTAGAAGAAACGACTCTAATGATGTAATGATTGCATGTGCTGGCCATTATCAAACTGCCACTATGCACTTAAAGCTGTCTGTGCTTACACCCACCATTGTAATGATGAAGAATCCTTGACATGAGCTTTGAGGCTGCCCACCAGTTATCTCTTTCTTATGATTAATTGTGACAAGGCAGTAGCAATCCATTTGGTGTATATACCAGCCAGTACCCATGACCTTGAATAGATGAATACTGAGTGAATAATTATGAATAATTTATGGTAATAATTTGTTGTATTATTGAATGCCTTGTGTTCATAGAACATTAGCACTTAAAGTGTTTCCACCGTATGTAGCCATCCTGATGGTTGTGGTCAGTAGTTTAATCAAACAAAGTTTCCCAGGAAGGGGAAAGAAGATTAACAAGGTCAGCTGTGATCTATGCAAATCTGCAGGACATGACAGCAGTATAGTGGTTCAGTTGTTTCAACTAATTTAAAACATTTTGTCATACAGTGTGCTGTTGCACAGAGGGTAGCCCACCAGATGCAAAGACTCTGAAGAAAGTAGCCGATTTAGTATTCGTTGTGTGTGCATGAAGCAAAAAAAGCACTTCATAGAACAGATGTCAACAAGTATCACAAAAGTAGAAATGTGTTCAAACTGTTTGGTTTGTTGTTGAAAATGCAATGTTGCTTACTTGAAATAATATTATTGTTTTTTCTCATTTCTCATCAATTCAGAACACAGTGGTGGAGTGGTCAGATCCTTGCATGATTGATACGACATATGTCAAAATTGTGTTCACTTTATACTGCCTTCAAGTGGCCAGAGAAACAGTTATTGCAGGTTTAAATAAAAGTAGCAATACTGGAATATGAAAATACTCAATTACAAGTAAAAAAGTCCTGCATAGACAATGTCAGATTTACAAGTTCGTATTTCAAATACAGAGTGGCTGGAATACTGTTTAAAAATGGATGGAGCAATTTGTTATGTTTGCCATAAAATTGGGCAGATGCTAATGTTACTTATTCTAACGTGTTCCTTGGTGTCTTTTCAAATAATGTTTATTTTTCTTATTCAATTTGTTGTTCAATAAAGCATACCGCCTGAAGTATTTCACTGAAGAGAAATAATATTACAGTTCATTACAGGCTGGGATGAGTTTGTTTAAAATATAGCATTGTCCATGTTAAATGAGGCAAGAGCATTTTTTGACAGTTAACTGTGTGTTTGAAGTAATAATAATTAAAAGAATAGTAATAATAATAGTTGGTTATTCATAAGGCACATATTTATGTCTCAGTATTTATCAATAGACATGTGACCCCAGACTCATTCAAAGATTTCAGGGCTACAAATCTCTACCGACACTAGAACCACCACTAAATGGAAATACTCAAATAAAAAGTACCTCAATTTTGTTTTTCAGTGGAGTACTTGAGTAAATGAAAATGTAAATGTTACTACATTCCACCACTGCATATCGCTGTTTGTATGCAGTAAGGTGTGACTGCATCATTTCTTTCAATGGACCAGATGAGTGTTTCATACAGTGAGATTACCAGTTAAACTAAGCGTACTTCAGTAAACCAGGCTTGTGTTCAGCAAATTCCGTTTAAAAATTGAGGTTTAAAGAAGTCTGACCAAAGTTACCATGGAAACTGATCCCTTCAGTTTTCAGGCTCAGCTTCACCTCAGACTGAGCCAGTGTTACAATCAATCTCACAGACTGAAGTACAGAGTTTTCTTTATAGTCCCTTCTCGAATGTTCCTCTTAACTGCTGCTCTGTGAAAATGAATCAGTTTGCAGTACATGTCATATCTTTGCAGTCTAATGTGTCTGCACAGTATTCCAGTCAACATACAATATGTGCATTTAAATGTACTGCAATTAAAATGAAGCTGTGACCTGTGGCCTTGCACATTTTGTTATGTTGCAGCTTTCTGCTAAAATAATTTCAATTATTTTTTCCCCTCATCAATCTACACTCAATATCCCATAATGACCTTCTGGAAGTTTCTCCAATCTCCACACAGGATCTCTGGAGCTCAGCCAGAGTGACCACCGGGGTCTTGGTCACCTCTCTTACCAAAGCCCTTCTCCCCCGATTGCTCAGTTTGGCCAGGTGATTTTAGCAGAAAGCTGCAACATAACAAAATGTGAAAAAAGGGAAGGGGTCTGAATACTTTCTGAATGCCCTGTATATGATATTATTAGACTGTTTTAATCAACATTTTACTGTTGTGGTTGCTTGACCTAGTTTAAACTACTTTATTTATGTTAGCAACCACTGGTTTAATATTTAGCAGTGCATTGTGTTTTATAAGCTTACTATATGTTTTGTTTGTGTAAATCTGAATGTGAAAACTAACAGTAACTAAAGCTGTCAAATACATGTAGTGGAGTAAAAAAGTACAATATTTCCCTCTGAAATCTGTTCAATCCTTCCATTCCAAATTCCATTTCATGCTACTTTAAACTTGTACTTCACGACTAGAGGAAATAGTCAAGTAAAGTACAAGTTGCTCAAAATTGTACTTGATTTGTAGAATCAGTGCACTGACAAACTGAGCTAACAGTGGAGTTGAGTGGGTCCATTTCAACTTGTGTAAGTCAGAGCTCATTGCTGGTCTACAATATTGTTTGTCAATGGCAGTGGTTTTGTTAGTTTTTGTTATATTATTTATTCTTCTTATTATGTGTTTACTATGTGCTGGTCTGTGGCTGCAAACATCACAGTTTTGACTTTACATGGCTTTTTCCTTTATATAATTAAGTTTAAGCAACATTAGTGGAAGTTTTAAAAGACTGTGCTCATGTTATGATTTGACATAAATCAATTTTAAGACAGGATTTCAGGATTCTCCTTTCTTCTCCTTTCCTTTCTGTGGCCTTGATATGAGCAACATGGACATGGAGGAACAGGACATGTATATGAACCATCTACAGTATATATATATATATATATATATATATATATATATATATATATATACATTTATTGTATATATATTGTGTTTAGCAAGGCCAATTTTTGTGCAATACCTAAACAAATAATTAGCTGTGAATAAAGCCACAAGGTCAACAGTGGCTCAGCAGTGAGTAACATATTCTCTACTTAAAATGTCTATCACACTTGTCCTGTGGGGAGTATTTCTCCACTATTTCTGATTCACGTCTCGACTTTGATGGAGCACTGTGATAGAACTGGATTCCCATACGGCTGTCTCCTCTGACCCTGCAGTGGCAGTAGGAAATGACAGTATGAGTAATGCTATTCATCCAGTGTGGTCCATTGGATTGAAGGCTAGGCATTGTGTCGTGAGAAAACAATAATCTGTCTTTAATATGAATCCTTTGTCACCCGTTCTGTCCCAGGGACTCTGCAGGGTGAGAGCTCGCCGTGTCGTAACCTTCTCTTTTCAGACACATTTTCCAGAATGCTTTCCAGAGAATGCTAAAAATATGCACAGATTCATGGTAAATGGAAAATTTCACAGGTGCTGACATGTTGGGCAGTGTAGCGTGATGATCATTACAGAGCACATTCACTTTATGTTTGGCAGTTGTTGGCTCTTCTATTGATGTTAAGCATCATTTTGAATACTGCAGAGTGAAATATTCTATTTAATCCCCATATCTCACAAACACACAGCACTTCACAAAACAATACATTTGACTTTCTTGTGAATACTTTTTAGGTCTGCAACGGCTACAAGAGCCAAGTACCATACCAGCTGTATTGAGTTTTTTTATCCATTTACTATGCAGAGAGTCTGTATTAAACTGTACCTGTAGGCCCACAAGGGGGGAGCTGACTCACAGATGTGTCTGTTTTCAGTGTCTCTCTCAGTACACAGTCCTCATAGCAGAATTGGGCATATAATGTAGACATGTATTATTTTATCATTTTATCGAATGCTGCTGAGAAAGCAGCTGATTCTTGGGTACACTTCTAGTTACCGTTTTCTGTGTCTGGCACCTGAAATATTAATGCGACAGCGGTGTGCCGCATATCAAAAGAAAAAAAGACTCTGGGTTTGGAAAATAATAGTGGAAAGCACAGTACCTGTTAGGTGGGTGAGCAGGATGTTGACAGTCTTCATGTGATTGTCATTCTGGGGATTTCGCCATATATCAAAAGCTCACAGTTGATACTTACATTCTTGTGGAGAACATGCTCCTTAAGTTTGGCTGAAAAAAATCAGGTTTTCAAAACATTACCACATGAGGTGAGTGTATTCTATTATGTTTTGTCATTTTTGTCCTAGTTTCCAGTAGTCATTTCCAATTCCCAGTGTGCACTATGGGCCATGCTGTTGACAGCAGTGTTGGACTGGTGAAGATATAACCACCATTTGACTCCTCCACAACACCAGTTGCTGCTACTTTTAACCTGACAACAAGGACTTTTACTGTGAGATTTTAAACCCACCTGTGAATGAATGCCAGTTGTGTTCGGTGGAGTGCATACATATTTGAGTAAATGTGTTTGGACACCTTGACAGGCTTCATGCAGTGTCAATGTGCAACAGAATAAGATAAAATATAACAAACAAATAAAGTTTTTAGGAGGATAGGAGAGGACCTGAGTGCACCCTGAGGGACAGGCTAGCTAGAGCTAGAGATGTTGGTGTGCAATGAAAATTGCAAGGACCTTGAATATACTGGATAAATGGCAATGCATAAGAATTCACTGTAACCACAGTTAGTAAATTAATGGCTCTTTGACATAGGAGTAGAGCCTTATCTTTGTATACTTTACTTAAGGAATACATATTTTAGCCCAAGCTCCTGCTGCAGAAGCTTTGCTCAATAGATCAGATTCAGAAGATATTTTTATCTTCACCCAAAGGCTATGATATTCCCCTGCACAGTGTATTATTAGAATGCAAAGTAACAGCAGAGAACATCAGCTATGGAGTTAAAAATAAGTTTGCAGAGGGAAATGTGCAAATCTAACATATAGTGATGCTCAAGCAGATTGTGATTTTCAGTGTTTAGGATGAAAATATTGTATGTACCCTATATGTAGAGGGTTTATAATAAATAATCTTAAAACGACAAAGGACTACAAACGCAGTTTTTCTTACTTATCTCCTGGAACAAATATTTCATCAGCATTGTGACATTGTTAATCTGTGGCTTTTTTTGAGGTGATACTCTAATATCTACTAACAAGACTACAGCCATGCTAGCGGCTCTGTGAGGCTGTACTTGGGCACAGTGGTGCTTTGGGCTAAATGCTAAAGTCGGCATGCTAACATGCTCACAACGACAATACTAGCGTGCTCGTGTTTAGCAGCTATGATGTTTATCTTGTTCATCGTCTTAGTTTAGCATGCTAACATTTATTAATTAACACTAAACACAAAGTTCTGAGGCTGATAGGAATGTCCTTAGTTATGCAGATTTGGTCATAAACCAAAGTATTTAGTAAAGTAACACATTTTGACCTGATGATAGCGTGAAATAAAAAGTTTAGGGATCACTAAAGTTTGTTAAAAATCATCAAAGTTCATTCTCAGGGTTCCATGACAATCGATCCAAACCACAAATGTCAACCTCTTGGTGGCACTAGAGGAAAGTCGGAGGTCAAGGCATCATCATTCATCCTCTGGGCACCATGGATATCTGTACCAAAGTTCATGGCAATCCATCCTATAGTTGTCGAGACAATTAAGTAAAACTCAAAGATGTCAACCTCATGGTGGAGGAAAGAGGAAAAGTAAAGGGAGCACCAAAGTCAGTTGTATTCATCATCTGAGGACCTCGAATGTTTTCATGGCAATCCATTCAATTGTTTTTGAAATATTTCAGGCTGGACCACAGCGATCAGCCAACCAGTATTGGCATTTCTAGAGCCATGCCGCTAGCATGGCTAACAACAAAACAAAACAAAACAAAACAAAAACATGAAAAATGCTGAAATGATCCTTTAATCAGCTACAACTTTATCTTGCCACATTGATGGCGTTGAGCTCTAAAGGGAGCATGGAGAATTTCATTTGAAACACAACTTCAAGTGTCATCACAACAGGCACCAAGCAGGCATCATGAAGTGCAAATGAGAAAAGTACACTGACTGTCAGCTGAGTGTTACGGCAGGACAGTTTTTGACAGTGTCACCCATTGTTGGCCCCTCTCCAAGTACTGGATTTCACAAGTGCAGCCAATTTGAAAGCTGTCTGCTGTCTGATGTTAAGGTTTGAGACCTAATGTGCCATCTTGTCAGCAAGGTGTCCAAGTTGGGGAAAACCCTGTCAAACGTATGACCTAAATACCTCACATGAAGATGCTTGTTAAGAACAGCGCTCTGTACTGTTTTTCTTTACAACAACTCTGCAACAATTGATAAAGGTAACCTTCAGTCAAATATGATTATTCTGATTATGAAGGCTTTCTATATTCTGTGATTACTGTAAATGCTCAAAGTCACTTCTCTGGTGAACCCTGTTGTGTTCAATTTGCTTTGTATACTCAACATCAGTTCCTTGTCTCATCCTCTAGAGAATGTGACTGGACATTTTTCAACAAGTTATTTATGTATACAAAGAGGGAGCAAGTGACAGCATTAGTAGCAGAAATAGACAGGGCTTCCAGCCAGGTGTTGTGTCTGCATTGCATCCTGGTTTATTGAGTCTCCTGTCCGTAGAGAAGCTGGTATCTCTTCCTTTTCTATGATTGATTTCTCCCTGTATCCCTGTTGAACAGTGCTGCTGTTGTAGCTGAGCAGGAAATATCTGGATGTGGCACTGTCTGTGTTTGTTTCATCCACACAAGTCAGAAAAAAACTCACAACCAAACAAACAACTAAATAGACCCAGGAGTGTAAAGTGGTTTAGGACACAGTATGTGTTTTTTTAAAGGATACTTTCCCCAAAGTACATAAACAGTAAATCCATCCAGAACCTCCAGTGTCATCTATTAAGGTCTAGAGATATCTGCCATAGAAATGTCTGTCACCCCAATACTGAAGGGGCCCACAAACTGTGTGTTCTACACAGAAGAAAGCAAGTGAGCTAACGATGTTACTATTTGTTGGAATATTACGTTGCTGTTGAGTTTTTCAGATGCATTTTTATTGCTTGTGCGCACCAAAAACGAGCTCGATTGTTGGGGTTGACACCCAAATTTGACAAATCACACTAAAGCTATCTGGATAAAGAGATAAAAAGATATCCCTCCAGGTAAGTGGGTCGATTTCGCCTTTAAAGGTCGAAGACGCACTCTGGAAGGTCAGTGGTTTGAATCCCAGGACCAGCTGGGAATAATAGTTTTCCACAGGAAAAAAAAGGATTACTAATGCTCTTCTTTCCAGAGTAGCTGCTGACAAGGTGCCCTTGAGCACTTAACCTCTGGTAGCTCTACAGGAGTGACTCACTAGCCAGCAGAGTAGGACAGAACTGAACAGCTCCCGTTGTGAATGTGTGCACCATTATGAATATGAAGCAGGACAATGCCGAACACAGAAAAAAACTTTCCCTCACCGTGTTCACAGAGTAACTACAGAGGAAGACTGATAAAATGAATTAAAAAGCTTCCTCCTGTTGCACCTTCACCTGCTGCCTGTTCTCCTTTGCAGCGACTTGGCATTCATTGGACTGAATCTTACAGTACCACCGCTGCACTTGCTATGGAAGTACCAGGAGAGGGAGATAACCTTTTATATTTACATTTTATGACCTCATTTATTTATATACTATGGGAAGATTTAAGTGAAGGCTTTTTTCAGCTTTTTCAGTGTGTGCAGAGGTTTTCAAGTATGTTGTGCTAGCCTTAATATTAACTTCATATTTTTATCACACACACACACACATAAATATAAAGAGATGATTAATTCATTTATTCAGTAAGTATTTGCTCATATAACTTGCTCAAAGAAGGACTTGTATTAATGGATTTATTTTCTGATTTTAAAAAGATATTTTACATGTTATGCTGTCAACATTAACATGCATACATTTTCAAAATAAACACAAGAAAATACATTTTAAAAATAACCAGTAAGTACTGTAATATGCTAGTCCGCTCTGGTCTAAGCTATTTTATAATCTCACCTTTCATTCACCTGAGATTCTGTCTGTAGCTCCACCTGTCTGTGTGTCACTGTGCTGGTCAAGCTGCTTTTGCCAGGACTTTTTTTTAAATGATGCATGGCTTTCACTAACAAACTAATCCCCTGGGCATGCTGTGGCCAATTAGCATATAAATAATGTAATATATATAACTGTAGTACATTTGACCATGGACATGCACTATTTTCACATTTTGGCACAGCATGAAATGAAACACCTTCACATCTTACACAAGCCAGCCTAAAAGACATACCTTCCAATGTGAAAATTCAGTGGATCAACAGCTCAACATCAGGGCCGGGACATGCAACAGATGGCCACGCAATAGAATGAGAAATCGTAATCAGATTTTGTGACAACAGCATCCAACCATCCGAGAAGATTGCGCAGATGACCCTGGTGACGTGTTGGAGGTGTGCTGGTTCTCACAAACTAACTGTAGGAAGAGTCTGTCGCCTGCAGCTCATCTAAGCAGAGCGTTGTGGCTGCCTCTGCTTGCACTACTCCTCCCGGCAATATTTAAAACTGATCCACTGAAACAAAAAGCCCTGAAAAAGCTCTTGTTGTGTACGCAAAATATGGCAGAAAACAGCAGTGACGGCACTGACACAACCCATTGCTGACCACTACTCCAAACCATTCTCATTAGCTAAGCTTCTACTGACACTTTGGTTCTTCCAGTGTTCTTCCTGTAATATTTGTGTGCATTATCAACTACAATAACAACATTGCTTGATGGTAAAATGTGAGCAATGATCACTAATTAGCAAACACCTAACACTTGAAACATACATGTTGAATCAACTGACTGATGTTAGTGATATGCAGAGCTGAAATTATTTTTAATTCTGTTATGTACAGTCAGATAGTTAACAAGTGCAAATTCATGCTAAAGTAAATTAGTTTTTTAAAGTGTAAAATAACATAAAAACAGAAGCAATGGGACACAGTAGACATACATACATACTGAGCTCACAGGTTTGCTAAATAAGGCTCTATTTGTTCCATTTGAAGTGTGCATCGTACTGACCTTTAGACCTTTAATGTTTTACTTCCCAGTTTAAGATCATTAGGGCTCCTCAAAGAGACATGTTTGTGCTAACTCACTTTTGGGGGCTCTGACCAAAAGTTTTAATTTCCTTGCAGGCTTTGCAAATATAAATAATCCTCTTTGAGTTGAAGGTAACTTTTGGAGCCTTGTTCTGTGGAGAGTGTACCACTCCAAGTGCAAATATGAAGGAAACATACTGTTCCTTTGGAAAATAATGCTTGGTTCCATATTTGTTGTGAGGCAGTCGGAGTGGTACCGCTTAATAGTGTGAGTTCAGCAAATAAGAGCTGCACGATGCAATCTTGCAGTCTTGCTGTATTTTCTGACGTGTATTGTGTTCCCTCCAATGTCTGTAGCTTCATGTAAATAGACTGGTAGTCCCACGGTGTTTGGGTGAAAGACAACGTTTTATGGAGCTAGAAGGATGAACATTGAGTTTTTAAGAATGAAATGTGTTACCTCTATTAACATGGAAACCCTTCTCTTATGGCCACTCAGTGTGTTGTAGTTAGGTTACATGACACATTACCAGCACAATTTGGTACAAAATAATGACTGTGATTATTGTAAATTACATGGTAGTATTGCAACTCCATGATAAGTTTCCAAATACTGTGATAGGTCAATGTGATAATTACCTTAATACAACCAAAACCTTTAACATGTCCCTGGATTATTTTTTCCCTTCGACTTTATAGTATTTGTCTGATTCATAACAGCTTCTAGCCTCCTCCCTTCACCTCCCATTAGCTTTATTTACTGTCACTCGGGTTGCTGATAGAGAGTCTCCTTCCATTTACAGCCTCATTCCTTCAAATCCCCCTCACACCTTCATTTTCCCCGAATTCAGCACCACACACAGGAACCACACATTCGTTTTGGCCGGGACGTGATAATCTGTGAACCTGAAATTTTTTGCTGTATTTACTGTGAGCGCTGTGTGTGTGTGACTCTGGGGTTAGCAAACACTGCTGGGCGTGTGAAGCTCCCTGGTTGATGTGCTACATATGTATATGGACTGTGTGTGATAACTTTTGCTGAGGCCTGCAGACTAATCAGCCAGACACTGAGGCTTTTTGCACCGAATTCATCTCCCCACATTTGTAAGCTTACTTAAACTTCAGGGTATTTTGGATTTGAAAGACTGTTTTCACAGTTATTACACACTCATGCCAAATTCATAACATCCATTAATTAAAAAAAAAAAAGACCTGGCACACAAAGCTGAAATGTCTTTCCATTCTGTTACTGATACTATCAATAAGTGCTCTGCCAAATCCTGTTTTTAAGTGGTGTAAATACCCCAGTGCATAATGAGTCTGGTTTTGTTTTCAGTTAAATATATAAGCTGTTGTTCCCCTGCAGAAAAGGAGCTTGTATTTGGCCCAGAACAGCTAATGCTGATGTTATTGTTTTAACCTGGCTGAAGGAATCAGATCAGAATTATTGATGTGGTAATTGAGATGCACAGTACATGTGTGATGTTTCTGCTGTCAGATGGACATGCAGAAATCATTGTAGGCACATCTAAAATAGTGTGGTATAGTATTTTTTTATTGTTGTAAACACCTTTAAATGCAATGCTGCATTACTATATCACATACTATGTATATTAAATTCATTCATATTACTATTTTAGTAATACACAAAAGCTTTTCTTTTCAACAATACAGATTTTTAAAAATGTATTCCAATGTCAACCCAGAGTCACAGCAAAGAAAAACTAATCAAAATGTCCAAACTCCTCAGACCACTCCTGCATCATAATCCGCTTCTCCATCCTTGGTCTGTGAGTTCAGTTTGTTTCCAAAAGCTAAATATGCTTCTAGGTTTGGGTTCCAATAGCTAGTTCTATTTTGGATCCAGTTACCGGTTGGAAGAGGGTTCATTCTGTATATGTGAAACACTGACGCAAACAAATCTCAAATCAAACCGTTTATCTTACCTCACACTTTTTTATCAGCAAAAGTAATGTAGAAAATATTCAAGCAGCAGACAATTAAAACAAAACTTTTGGCTGCTGTTTTCTGCCAGCCGGCGTCTGTATTCAGTCAAAGATTGTTTGAGATGGAAAAGGAATGGCACACTTTGAGCTTGGGTGGTGAGTGTGTTTTTGTAGTTCAAGACCAGCAGAGTGGTGATTATTTTATCAAGAATCTTTCAGTCAATTTCAGGAGAATCTCCCAGTGAAACCTTCAGACATGTCATTTCAGTATTTTAAGCTTATTACCGTATTAGTTCTGTATCCAGACCCCAGTAAAAAGATATAAAAGTAAGCAGGCTACAACTGTTATATTAGTGTGTCTGATAGATTAAATCAACATTTCATATCTTCAGCTGCTCATCTCATTTTCTTATTGTAGCTTTAGGTTGTGAACATGAATTAGACTGTGTCTAGAAACTGCAATGCTTCTGCCTCCTCAGCTAACAAAGGGGAGATAAATGCAATCAAACTACATGTCCTGCAATCTCCTCCTCATAGCACCAAAGCTCCTCTGGAACTAGTTTGGATTGTTTGGAACATTCTGCGTATATGGTGTAAGTAAACCAGAAGGTTTCCACAGCAGACCCAGTGTTGTTCAGTATGGTGATGGGGGACAGTGTTCGGGGACAGCTCCAGGTTGTTCTGACCCCCCCGTCTATGCAGACCTAAACATCAGGAGTTTAACAGATGGGTCTCCTGAAGTGCAGTTGCATGTTGGTTGCCATCTTGCAATGCTCTCATGTTTGTCTAAAAGTGTTAATATCCTATTGGTTAATTTAGTTGGTGTAAGGTGTATGTACACAGTATGAATCAAATGAGTTAGTTTGCACTTGCAGAAATAGAGAACATCATTTTTTAGAACATGAAGCACATGAGTATGTCAGGGAGCAATGTTTTTTTTTTTTTTTTACTTGTTCGTCTCTTGATCTTTTTGGCATCAGAGGTGGACAGCATGTCAGCGTGTACATTATGTCATGTTTTGACTGATGTGATCTAAAGGATGAGGTGTGTTTCATCACACCGTATGTACAAGTCAGTGATGAATTTGTCAGATAACTTCTCAACGAGCACTCAAAGGTTGCATCTCCACCTCATTATGATTTGTTTTTATTTTGAAATTGCTACATAACCTCAGTTTGATCCATGTCTGTCTAAATAATTTCACAATTTCTTGCTTCTAAAACTCACTCTTTTACATGTACAATGTAGAAAAAGAAAAAGTTGAGGATATTTCAAAGCAACAAATTTCAATAAAATTTTTCTTTTTAAAATAAGGTTTGGAAATGTAAATTAATTTCTTAAAGCAGCTATAATCATTTGTTTTATAATAACAATTAAAAGATGTGAGAGATGCAAAAATAATGTGACAATGTGGACACAAACTCAACTCCAAATGAACGGTACTGTTGCTCCATAACTGCTGGATATGTAAATAAACAACTGTTTGTTATCATGTGGCCAAAAAAAACAGTTATTGCTGTTTGCCTTTGAGTTGGTCTAAATTTTGATTTTCACTTCTGCTGACTTGCTCCATGTTGGAGTGGGTTAACTATGCTTTCATTAATATTAAACGCACACTGTCACTTTGAATTTTTACTTATGTTGGTTTTCTCTAAGTACTCAAATCTGCACTTTCTAAAAAAATGAATAAACAATATTACGTCTGATCCCTCATGAGGTACAACATCTACCTGATCAGCTTTTGAGTTAGTGGTAGTTGCTACTTTCAGACCAGGGTCAGGGTTGACACATGTGGCTTGATTTATGTGAAAACACTATGGGCTACGAAATAAATACATATCTTCATCATGGTTTGCATGATTTCTATTTTGATCAGAAAGCAGACCATGTGACTCATCTAAGACACATATATGAAAAGACACATAACAAATACATAGAAAAACAAAGGCTATTTGGAGAATCTCAACCCAAAGTGCATGCTGGGAAGAATGCTAATGGCCTAACATTCTTTTTTCTAAACAACTGAATTTGATGAGGTACGCCAGCAATCAGCTGGGCATTTGGTCAACTCATTTTAAATCCTGATTATAAACTCTGATAGGGACAACCAGACAATTTAAGTTGACCTGACGTAACAATGATTTAATGATATGACATTTACTAAAAATGAGATTTTTACTGTGTAGAGAGTTGTGTAAAACATAAACCAGGATTGAACTACAAAGTTGTTTTTCCTCCATTCCACACGTAAAAGAAACAGGTTAAAAAACATTCTTACTTTTAATGAGCCACAGCTGCAGATGCTACTTAATTGATGCTTATGCCAAAGAAGTTGGCATCTTTACAGTGCACTCTGTTAACATAAATTACCCTTTATCAAAATCCTATGAGCACAATCACAATTGCACCTTCCAGAGAGTGCCTTTAGCTCTCATAGCACTGCATTAGACATAGCTGGATGTCAATATTTTTTACTATTCTTTGAGTGGTGTTTTTGTTGGAGGTTTCATGGAGCTTAACGGAGACAAAGCTTTGTGCTGAAGGCCTAAATCTCTAATGTGTTTATGTATTTTCTGTCTTTCTTCCTACCAGATGCAACGTGGACAGCAAAGTATCACGAGTGGCGTGGCTCAATCGTACCACCATTTTATTCGCAGGAAGTGAGAAGTGGTCTCTGGACCCTCGCGTCATCCTGATGGAAAACACAGCAGTCACAGAGTACAGCATCAAGATCCAGAATGTTGATGTCCACGATGAAGGGCCCTATGTCTGCTCGATCCTCACAAACAAGAAACCAAAATCCACAAAAGTGCACCTCATCGTTCAAGGTAAGACCAGCCCCAGCTCTGTCAAAAATTGATTGTATTCAGCCACAACAAATAACCAAAGGTGTCAAACAATATCAGTGTTGGAACAGTGTTGTGTGTTGTTGTTTTTTTGCAGTGTGGGTGTTCATTTTTACAGGTGGAGAATTGTAAACTCAAGTTGTTCTTGTCTGGATTTGATCAGTGTGAGTCTTCACTCAAATCAAATAAGAAATCTTCCCTCCTCTGTTTTAGGATGGTGTGATTAGATGGAATTCAGCGAGCATTAGGCCTGGTGATGAAACCGGGATCCAATCTCGATTTAATTTCAGATTGCTGATAGATATTGATTTAGGGCACAGTAAGTTGAAAATTGTCCTGGCTCCGTTTCATTGCAAAGTCTTACTAAATCAACTGTCAGGACTGAGACATTTGTTATCTTATATGATGAAATCAATTTCCTTCACGGTGAGTTTCCACAAACAATTAGCGCCACCACCCTGAGTCTGAATTTGAGGTTTATCATGTCGCCGGACCAAATTGACATATAATTAAAACTTAAATGAAGATAGTTGTATCAGATACCTGATGCAAAATCACAAAGAGAATACACTTCATCAATGAACAACTGCCAGCAACCCCCGAGCAGACACAGACTGCACCATTTCAGATTTTGATATGAGTAGAGAAAATAAAGAAAATACATAATTTTTGTTTTGTTTTTTTGAGAATAGATTTAGATTTTTCTTTTGACACTAACACATCTTACGGAAAATAATTGACATGCCTAGGCCCAAAAACCTATTCACTTTGATCAAATCATAATTAACATTGAGTATTTTTCGCACTGTATAATTCATGATGATATCTCATTAACTCTTAATTGATGCCGAGAAGTATCAGGCCATGGTTTGAATCAAACAATAGACAAGCATATCCTCGCACAGACAAGGAAGCACGTCTCCAATTATACTTTCCCATGGATTTTATCTGTCCTTTTTCCTGACCTTGAATAACCCAACCATCTGGATGCTGCACACTAACACTTGAAACTAAAATCAGCCACAAGATTTGCAGAACAGGCGAAGCTGGGCTTTGATACAACAACAAAAGACTGGCGGTGGTGCTCTGTGTTCTTACACCAAAGAAGACATGCACCTGCTCCAACAGTCGGTGTGCATGAGAGAGCAAGCGTGTCTGTCAGTGGTGTGAGGGTAGCAAACCACACACCAGATGCTGCCACAGCTCTCCATGTCAAGTAAGGATACAAATTTCAGGAAATTCACTCAGTTGATTATTAGTCATGTTGACAATCAGTAGTTGATCAATTATTTTAAAAAAATACACAAAACAAAATGGATATTTTTTCCTCAATAATAGCAGTTTTAAGGTACTGCTGTGGCTCACAATCTCTGTCAATAATCCAAGTCAATTAAGGATTATGGTGGCAGATTATAATAGCGTAACAAACATCAGCAACAACATCTGTGATGCGCAACATGTGCACATCACTTGAGGAAGTGGATCAGATGATTGCGGAATGTTTTGTTTTCTTTTGTGATTTCGACGTGTCAGCCCGCCAGCAAAACGTTACCAACGGAAACACTGGACTACACTTCAGGGAGGTAGCGTGTTCATGGGCTAATGTGTGTGAGGTTTGCTGGACGGTTGTCAGTGGACCAAACCACTGTGAGGCATATGAGGGGGGACGCAATCCTTTGAAACTTAAAAACACATTGTTTTGTGTCTTTTGACGCACATGTATGGAAGCCCTCAGAGGCAAGCCAGGAAAAAAAAATTCTACTAAGTTACTTTTTCCCCATCTGTGAAACAGGTAGAAAAATGATCCTAGAAAAACTTTTTCTCCACCTCTTTCACAGATTAAAAAAGAAAAAAATTAAGGAATTTAGAAAGATTATGCTGGCAAAAACTTTTTTCACCTGTAAACTTTTTGCACCTTAAGTCATAAACACAGGAGAGAAAACAATTTAGATCTTAGAAAATGGATCACCAGAATTTTTTTTTCTCTCATTTGCCTCTCAGGGCTTCTGTATATATGCTTTCATATTATTATATTGTTTAAAATTACACCGTTATGTTTACAATGATATGAAGGGGACAACTCATGTTTTTCCCAGGAAGGGGGGGTCCGGACCCCCCTGCCCTCCCCGTCATATCCACCTACGCCGCAAGTGCAGCATTCCTCTCAGCTGTCTGACTCTCAGCTTCCCTGCTGCCACTGATTGAGCTAATGTTAGTTTGTCTGTTGAAGCTGGTAGCATGAGCCAGACAACAATTCTGTGTGATTCTCACTGTGCTAATTTATGTTGCTGGAGTCACCGACATGTACCAACTGGTTACTCAGTCGGGGGAGTAAGCAGTGAGCACAGGAAGCTTGTTTGTGTCTTGGGCCTGGCTCTGACCATTTACATTGCATGTCCGTCCTTTTCTACATTGTGGGTTAATCTGTGTGATTGAAAACAATATAACACACATTGGCCAATAATCATTTAATCACTGACATCCCTAATATACACATAGTTATGCTTGCTTTAAGCAGAAAACATTAACATATCAAGGATTCTGTTCTACATCGATATAGATAACAAATGTATACTGTATATCTATATGTGTAAAAATAAAAATTAGAATAAGGATAAGGATGTTTGTGAAGATGTATTTTAGATAATACAAAATGTAAAATGTAAATCTATTTCTCAGCTCTCTCATGTTTCAGATTAAAATCTCCTTCAGATGGGGTTTGAGAGTGTCCTCGGGCAGGAAAAACATTGATGCTTTCATTTGAAGAGTGTTTCTTTTTACAATGCAAGTGAGGACTTTGTCACTGATCTTCCCATGAATTCTTGTTACTTATTTTTCTGATGTTACATGGTGGAGAGGGGAGGATGAAGGGAGATAGGCCTAGTATAATAATTCTTCTGTACTGCCTTTTGTGCTGTATTTCTGTATGGCTTATGTATTAGAGTGTAAAGCATAATGATAGCTGTCATGGCAGTAGTGAAGCAGACTCTGTGATATTGATGTAGGCAGTCACACTGTTCATTTAGGTAGAGAGACAGACATGCAGTGAAATAGCATGGCCCAGTATTTCTCCCTTGCTGGCACTAGTTTTAGGCCCCACAGTGCTGTAATGCTGCTTTGGCCTGATTACACACATGTCAGTGATGAATACACACGATGAATACAGTGTTAACATACAATTGCTGCCACTTGTTCAACTTTGTGACAGTTTTGTGTCGTGAGAACATTTTATAGGAAGGGGCACAGATTTATGTCACACCCTGGAGTTACAAATGAGTGAATACAGTACACACTGCCACCTTTATGGCAAAGACAGATCAGGAAGTCCATGGGGGATGTTAGTGGTGCCTTTCGTCCCCACAGGCGCTCTCCTCTCAAGCACCTCAGAAATCGAGATTGGTGTTGAACCTGTACACAGAGAAGGACTCTGGAGGCTAACATCAATCAGCCCAGTGACCTTGTCAGCTGATACCCTCAGGAATATAGGGCATCTGCTTCCATGGTGACTGCACACAGAAAGTGGACTGACTGCAGTTAAGCCACACTACAAGAAAGAATAATATCTTAGAGTGCTTTGTAATGCATAGCGTATATTCCAAGGACTAGAAGTGGCAGAGAAGGAGCCAAGGACTCTGTATCAACATCAAGTGGTAGTTACACTGTGATCCCAACTTTAAGGGCTTCAGTTCTGTATCTTTAATGAGCAAAGAGCCTTGCTGTTTCCCTCATATTGACTATCCCTGAAACACCACAGCAACAGCATAGTCTTCAGTTTAACTGCATCTCTCATGTCAAAAGTGCTAGTCCTGCTTTCGTCTATGCGGTTGTTGACTTAAAGTAACTTTTTTTGTAACTTTTGAAAGAAGAAATAACAAAGGAAAAGTGCAATTCATAAGCAATAGAATGCATTATTTCAAAAGTCAATACATTCAGGGGTCCTCCTGCTGCAGCCTTATATGGTCTGGTATGACCAGTAGCTTATGGTGGCTAATTTAATTTGTGGCCAATACAAGACTGTGTAATCAGTCTTGTATTGAATTTGGTGTTTTCATATTGTTGTGCCATTGTTAGATAAAATAGTTCTAGCATTCAGTAAATAGTAAATTGTAGTTTTCTTCAGATTTGAAAGCCTAAACATATATATCTTCCTGGCTAGAAGTTTATTCTGGTTTGTTGGTGCTATGACACCAGTGCAGAAACAAACCTTGTTATTGTTATACTCATTGCGAGAAATAACTTGTTGAAATCCCTCAGGATGTCAACTGAACAAGTCAACATCTTTAGCCAGCAGACAAAATATTTTTTGGTTGTCATTTTATTTTTGCCCCCTGCCTTTTCATGTCTCAGCTGGTCTGTAACAACTGAACTTGTCCCCCTCCCTTCACTGCACGCTGGTTCAAACTCTCGGCACAGCATGCGCACACAGTGTTCACACCATGCAGTCTGCTCTGTGTCTCTGTCTCATCCATCGGGCTGTAATGCTTTTCATGATGAGAAACAGAAAAGGCCACTGGAGGAAGACCCAGTATTTTGCAAACTGATAAAATGCAGACTGTAGCTTTAAAAGGGTGTTAACAGAATAAGTGGGTTGATTCATCCCAACTTTGGTTAGTCTGTATGAAACCAGTTACTATTCAAGACAGCTTTCCTTCGACCACATCTCTGATGTTTAGTGAACTTCCAGTCGAGATGCTAGAGAGCTCAGTGGTTTGCAATATTGCCTCAGAGCAGAAAATGGCTGTTCCTGTGTCTGATGTCTCACAGTCTAATGACATACAGGTCAGGTAGTGAGGATATTTACCGACGGGTGACAAATTAAAGGAAAAGCCTGAATAAATGAGTGGGGAAACATAACGAATGCAGATTTGGTGGCTCTGTTATCTTGTGGGGGGCATTTTGCTGGCGTGGTTTGGGTCCACTTGTTCCCTTAGAGGGAAGGGTCATTGTAAATCTGCAAAAAAGAATGGTGTTCATCCCTCCAGTAGAGTTCAGAGACTTGTAGAATCCATGCCAAGGAGCATTGAAGCTGTTCTGGAGGCACGTGGTGGCCCAACACCTTACTAAGATACTTTATGTTGTTTTTTCCTTTAATGTGTCACCTGTCTGTATCATCATTTAACATTTTACAAAAATGTAACGCAGTAACGTTTACTCAGAGTACATTATAAGTAACCTACTTTTTACTACTTTTACTTTTACTTGAGTATAATATTCTAGTACTCTCTCTAGTACCCTTCCCTGGCTGCGCCTATAAGAACAAAAAAAGCAGGTGCACTTGGATACGCCCTGACCTTGTGGTTGCTAAGAAGACATAAGCTTCCACAGGAATTCATGCTCAGGAATTGTAATACAGGCATGAAGTATATTGAGTAGTCAGCACTGAAAAAAAAGAACTTTTCTTGGTTGAACACTTTACACTGTACAGTACTCACTGAGCTCAGTGAATTGTAATGTTGCATTTAATTTGGTGCCTTTTAGCACATGGGGAAAGTCTTTATCGTCCGTAACTACTGCAGTAAGCAAGTCAGGTTTGAACATCGAGTTGCTGTAAGAAGTTGGATCATTAACTCAGTCTACTCAAATGTGATTTGTAAAGCAAAGTTATCCATATGGCTTATTTTGTCTCTCAGTAGTAATACAGCAGAACATCAATTAACTTTTTTATCCTTTGCTCATTTAGCAAAGCTTCTGCCATTGCCTGGAAAATGAAACCTGCCATTGTAGTGTGATTTGAAGAAGATGATGAGATTTTTATGAATAATAATGACAAACGGACTGATCAGAATTACAAACCAACAATTAAATCATTGATAAAAGGGATGATGATGAAGTTATGGATACGCTAGAAAAATAACCTTTAGGTGCAACACCTTTATTTTAGCATCACTGTATATGTAAAAGAACATTCCCCCTCCCACATTCGCTGCTCTGGGAAAACACTGTCACTGGTGCCAATCTTGATACGGCTCCTTCAGTCAATATCAATCAGTGGAGACAGGTGAAATTAGTTCTTGAGCTATTTGGCCCTGAACACAGACTGGGGTATTACCTGGGTGTCATTTGCAGAATTTGTGTACCTTAGACTGGTATTTCTTTAAACAACAAAGGCAAGTTGTTGTTTGTAGAAACTGACACTTGGTCCTGGGAGCACCCAGTGAACCCAAAATGGTCAGCTAGAATTGGAGTTGCTGCATGTTCATAAAACAAGGCATTTAGTAAAGGCATCTGATAAAGCACAAACTTCCACCATTGCAGCACAATTCTCCAACTTGAAAAGCTACTGCTTCTGTAATAGTGTATGCTAATCTTTCTCTTGTGTTCTTTCACTGAATTAAGTGTTGTCTAATGCACACCTGGTAGACAGGTCAATAGGTGAATATAAAAACATGTTTTTAATTACCTGTGCACTGTCCTGAGAATGTGCAGGAATTCAACGCTCTCTTTTGCTTTTGACGTATGGAAAAATCCTAGAAAACATGTAGTACTGTAATACTGGAAATCCCAAATCCAGATCACCATGAGTTGATTATTAGGGCAAGACAATTATTTCTGTCGACTAAAAATAGTTGAACAAAAAGCAAAGCTAAAGATCCACAGTCTTGTATCTTAGCCCTCATTCAAAATCATGTTCAGAGGTATGCTTTTTATAGCAGGAGTAATAGGAATTGCCCAATTAATAAAATTAAGTCACTTACCATGTTTCCCCAGGTCTTCTTCACAATTAATTAAAAATGTAATTTGAAAAATAAATTAACTGTAGAATATTGGTTTGGCCAACAAAAATCAATTATCTGAGCTGGTGGATTGGCCATATATCCAGTCCATGTCCAGACTTTATGAAATGGTTTGGATCACAGGGTTGAATTTTATAACCTTAAGGCATGATAGCCAGCATAAAATGAGCGGGGGGGTTTAGATTTTAATAATGACACTCAGGTCCATGGCTATTTGACAGCTGACATGCAGTTTCTAAAAATTCCTAATGAAATGTTGATGAATTAATCAGTTAATTAATCTATAATTGTTATTGCGCTATTGTGCACATGGAGATACTGCACAATGGTACATGTTCTGTAGTGTTTTAACATGATCCTTCCAATCAATAAAATGATGATTGATGATTTAAATGATGTATCAATCATTTAAAATGATGGATAAACAACGGTTTATCAACGGTGGATTGGGCCTTAAAAAATGCACTCAAAATCCTTTTATTAATGGTTTATTGGAAAACAGCTACTGAAGATGTATTTTGTCTTCCTTTGATAATTCTGTTGTGATTTTTCTGTAGGTGTGTTTTTCTTATATTAAAATGAGAAGGAGTTTTGTAGCTGTAAATGTGATGTAGGTACAATGGAGGTTAAGGTAGACCAAAAAACACTTTTTTTGTTACCACAGCAGACTTGTTGAGTTGGCCTCACACCATAGAAAACAGAGTTTTATTCAAATTTCAGTTGCAAAATGAAATCTTTGAATTGTGGAATTCCCAGCCCCTGAAAATGCAATTCCTGAAGAAAATGAGAGCTGGCAAGTTGCTGTCTAGTTGCTGACTGCTGAAAAGTTAGTGCATGAAAAGCTTTAAAGGCAGTAAAAGAAGTAAAAAAGGAATGAAAGAAGGGAAAAAGGAAAATATGAAGTGGAAGAGGCACAGTTTACACAGAGAGAACTGAGTCATTGTTAATGTTATTAAACAGAGAGAGAGAAAGAGAGAGAGAGAGAGAGAGAGAAGAGAGAGGGTGATGAAGAAAAGGAGCAGCTCGTTAGTGAAATCTCTTACATACGCAGCATCTCTATAAACAGGAGGGATGGTGACATTTTCTGCACTCATTTAAACTTTGAACAAAGTCTGTGGGCCAAAGTATGACGAAGTAAGAAGCTGACAAAAAGGAAAGTTTAGAGAAGGTTGAAAGTTTTCCCAATAGACTCCCATTATAAAAAAGCCATGAAAGATTGAACAAATTAAAGAGCATAGAAGTTATCAAAACCAAAAGTAATAGCATAAATGTCCCAAAGAGATGTGTGTTTTGACGTTTGAACGAAGTTTCAAGCCCAAAGCGTGTGGAAGGAAATACTTACCAAAAGAAGGGGCGAAATAATAATAATAACTTATAATAATAACTAAATAAAATTTGAGTGTGCCTGCTGCTGGGTGCGTATCCTAGTGTAGCATTGTGACCAGTTTTCTGTTTCTGGGTGTTATTCATTGTCAAGTGGATGTAAGAGAGCACTTCATGGTTGCCAGAAGCTGGANNGGGGCCCCTTGGCCTTACCATTTTTTATTTTTAATATATGTATTTGATTAAATATTGGTGTAAATATAAACTTAAAAAAGTAGTATAATTCTAATCTTTTTTTGATGTTTCGTAAAGTAGCCGATTAAACTGGGCGAGGATATAAGGACATAAATGTCAAATGTCAACTTCAATATCAACATGAAGTGGCTAGTGTGTGTGTGGTCTGTGCGTGTTCAGCTCTGCACCTACCCACAGGTGGGGGCGAGTTTTTTGGAACTCCAAGGATATATGGATGATATCCATGGAGACTTAACATAAAGTCAATATCAAACTATCCGTGGAGCTGCCAGGCTGACTCCAAGAGCTCTTTGGCAAAACTGCTGCAAAATAAGGGAGGCCTTAGAGAGCATATCTGCGGATGAAAAACAAGAAAAGAGACACAACTGAACTGAAGCCAGCACACTTAGTGCAAAACTTGATAAACTGAAAACTGTGTTAATGGATCATTTCTGGAATACTATTCTGACTCAATTGCAATTGCAGCTGCAGAAAGCTGACACAGACCTCGTGAAAGCAACTGCTTAGGTTGCTGCGAGATTATGTGTCAGTGCAAAGAGATAGTTTTCCAGACTTTGAAAAAGAAGCATTAGCTGTATCAGGTGTGTGTCAGATGTACAAACACGATCTCCAGCGCACCGCTTTATTTCGATGGGAGAAGCTAATTCCCATTTGAAGCATCAAATGTGGTTATTAGTCCGCTGCCTTGGCCACAGACTTGATGCATAAAAGTACCTCTGCGATCTGTTTGGTGTTATGTTCATGTCAGAGACAGAACCAGACAGTGATGCAATTTGACTGTTAATGATGAATAATAATTTATGCTGTGTTGCACGTGGTATGTGTGTAGAACCAAACAGCCACTCCCATCTCCCATGCAATCACCTCATTCCCCTCACCTGAGCTTCCTCGCCCATCTCTCCACCTGCACCTCGTTCCCTCATCAGCCACTCATATACACACCGGCCCAGATCCATTGTTCCTCTGCTGGATCGTAAAAGTTGCTCTGGACTTCATGCCTTGGCTTTCAACCAGAACCTGACCCCGTTCCTGAACCTGTACCCGAACCTGCTTGCCTGTAGCCTACCTGCCTGCCTGGCTGTCTTCCTGCCTGTAAGCCACCTGTTGAAATAAACCTTTATACTGCATCTGCTCTGCCTCTGTCCTGTCTGCGTTTGGGTCCTGTACTGCTTTTCCTGAGTCATGACCACAGTTACCAAGTCCACTAAGTGACTTTGGGCTTGCTTATCTGTAAAGTCGCTTACAAATATTGGTAGTCGCAGGTTGCNGGGCTTATTTCTAAGTGTAGTTGCTTATTTGGGCTTGCTCCCTATATGTCTCCTGTCTCTCTCCACTGTACCTGTCTAATAAAGAGAAAATGCCTTAATGCATGATAGTTGTTCGTCCTTTTGCAGGATCCGGCCACAACCCTGTTCCCTCCGCCCCTCCCCTTCACACACACACACACACACACACACACACGCACACGCACACGCACACGCACACGCACACGCACACACACACACAGGGGTCACAGTGCCAACAATCCTAACAATGCCAGGGACTGAGTGGGTGAAATACGGAAAAAAAATACAGAGTAATAAAGAGTGGGACAAAGAGAGTGGATTTAAAAGGCTAGCAAGATATATTTGTTTTGCCTTCACTGATATAATAACTTGGCCAGTTCGTTATATGCAACTTTATTTATTATTATTTTAATTTATTCATTCCTAATTTTTTGTTGGCCAGTTGCTTTTGTTCAATTCAATTCAATTTTATTTATATAGCGCCAAATCACAACAAAACTCATCTCATGACACTTTACATATAGAGTAGGTCTAGACCGTACTCTTAATGTTTTGTTCTACTTCTTTAGAGATAAAAAGAAAAATATAAATTTAAATATAAAAGTTACAGTATTTTTTAAAAAGTTGTTTGTGAAATGCACGTGCCTCGAGAGGAAGAATACGACATTCAGCACAAGGAGGCAGCTCTGTCACTGGCACTGAATGGATTTTCCCTCCATCCTGGGCTAGTGAAGCAACTGCCTGGATTAGCAGAGGAATTAACCATCGCTCTGGCCCGTCTTCAGCCCGCTAGCCTCCAGTCTACGTCTCGGCCTGCTAACAACCAGCCCACTAGCCTCCAGCCTGTTAGCTTCCACCATGCTAGCCTGCAAATGCGGTCGATTGGCCTGCAGCCTGCCTGTCTTGTCGCTGGCCTTTATTACTACACACAAAAACTACCTAAAAAAACCCATCCAAAATGGCTAAATACGGGCAAGTTTCTTCAGTTTCAAGGGTTAGTCAATTGCACTTCCATAATTAAGGCTATAGGAATAATTATTCATATAGGCCTAACGATAAAAATACCATGAAAATTTTGATACTTACTTTTACCTCAGGATTACAAGAGTGTGATGACATGGGACTAACAACAATTTTCTTAAAGAGAGACACAGACACGTGTAAAATACATGTCTTACCATATTTTTTACTAAATACCTATACCAGGGTTGGTTTCACATGTGCCAACCAACCCCAAAATCAGTGACCCAACTTTGAAATTTATAAATTATTATGATGAAATTATGTTAGCCAGCTACCATCACTTATCACAGACTTTCAAATCTTATATCAAAATGTAGCTGATTCCTGTGTCTAACTAGAAGTAACAAATTTCCAATATCTCTATCTAATACAGTTTTATAATACATTTAGTCCATGGACCACTTTTTTACTTTCGATAGTCTAAAACTGAAATGTTACCCTCACCAAAAAAGACTTTCAACCTAGTAGATGAGTGCAGGTCAAGAAAGCAAACATTTTGATGTTACATTTTTGTTTCTGTGACCTTCAAAGGACCAGAAAATAGCTGTGTGCCAACCAACCCCTGTTGGCAACCAACCCCGGTCCCCCCTACTGTATATTGTGCACGTTTGGAGTGTTTGTTTTACACCTGGCACTTCCTCAGACTGGATTTGTGTTCATCATCATAAAGCTCTGGTTGCTCTGAGTAACTGGAGGTACTTCCACCTGACAGAAAAGAGCATACAAGTCTTTATTTTCAATATTCTTTCCATGCATACACATCTTCTGCTTTCCTAGACAGCATAACTAAGTGTTGATGCCATTTATTAGTTTTCTTAAAACAGAGAATCAACTCGGGAAGGGTAGTTGTGATATTATGATGTGCTGAGGGCTCATGTAAGGGACATGGTTAGTGTTTAACCATAAATTAACATTACTGACATGGTTAGTAATTTTACTGCATTGAGCTGCACTTTCGTTGAGGGCTTTTATCCTCCCTCTCAACTCCACCATTTGTCTTTCTCTTGTTCTCTCTCTCTCCTGCGCTGTCCATTTTTTCTCCTTACTGCTCGGCCACACGCACTCCACACACTGACCGAACATTGTGTTGATGTATACGTGCGACGGAGATTATGCACATTGCACACACGCATGTGCAAAATAAATAGACTGTATCCATGTGCAACTCTAAGCAAATGTCCTGTATGTTCCTAGGGCCCATGTTTAACATGTGATAGTTCTATGAAATCCCTCTGAAGGAAGAGAAGACTGGTGGCACACAGGCCCAACAGTGACAGAGGTGTATGAGGGTCTGGGTTCCAGCAGCTTATGGGGAAGAATCACTGGTGAAAGGTAGACTCAAATACTTTGTTGGGCTCAGAATCTTTTGATGCTTTAGCTGTAGAGAAAAGTGTGTCATCAGGCTTAGCCGAGTCAACTGCTACTTTCACGAGAAATGCCATTACAGGGTGGACTGTTAAGAAGTGGTGACAAGTCTGTGGACCAGTGAAGGTAGGTTTGCATCTACCACACTGAGACACCCCAGGGAAGCAGCCTTTGTATCCGTCTCTGCAAAGCTTAAATACTTGGAATATTTGCCAGTGGGTAGCCTCGCGAGCTCCACCAAATTTCCCAAGGGGAATACCCAGTAATAAAAAAGCTGAATTTTCTACTGAAATAATCAAAAGGAAGCATTTACCTACTGGTCTATAACTGGTAAGATCATTGCTGATACCTGCTGTTTTTATGGTGAAATTAATACATGTCTTCAGGTGTTTTAAGGCATTTCCCACTACGGGAACATAACAACCTCTAACCTGGAGCTCCCCATAACCTGATCGTTTATGAACCCATAAGGTTTGGGTGCTAGGTTCTACCTTGTGTTTCCACTGTGTTTTACAAACTTTTTGAATATACGTCATTGAAAAGGGATACCAGGACAGACGCCATCCTTTTTTATGACCTGTTTGGTAGGTGAGGGAAGTTGTGGGACAGACAGCAATTGAAAAAGTGGCACTAATATTGCTTATTCATTGGTTTACATGCCATGAATTTTCAGTATCATTACATTTATAGAAAGGCCTCATCTGCAGTAGGAGGTCGACAGAATGGAACAGTAGCTCTCTATTTCATACCATCTGATTCATACCTGAATCAGAAGACAGTACCTGGAACTTAGTATCACCTCCCATGCAGTGCCTGAATTTAGTTCCAGGAGTACAGTGAAAACAGAAGCAGAACCTGTGACAATGGCTACAGTAAGGTTTGGGTTGTTAAGTTACCTGTGGAAGACCTGTTAGTGGTTGTCTACTGTGGGTACTGATCTTGGGTGTCCTACCATATATACCACATACCACACGGTAATCCAACGTCTCCATTATAAAGCTGCCCACAGCCATAAATTGCATGTCATCTTTCTCTCTCTCCCATGTTTCCTGGTTGCCAACATATGTATTTATACATAAGTTATCATTTATATATTATATAAATGAAGACAATTAAAAAATAATCTATAAAAACCCTGTCTGCTGGTCTTACAGGAAATTCCACAGTAAAATAGAATTGACGAACACTATTTCTATAATGTTGAACAACAGAGTTAAGTCTGATGCTTCTCCTTTGTCAGATAATAATGGAATAACTCCTACAACACTATGACAACACCCACAGTGATTTTACATGGGGACATTTTCAACTGGAATTAATTTGGATGAATATCTCAGGTAAAAGTAATTCAAACCCACATAGTCACTAATTGAAATTAATTAGTGACTGTGTGCATGCGTCAATGGACCAACTCCAGGAAGTGTCACCTGATGACATAAATAGTCTTTGCTCTGTTTTCTAATAAGTATTACAATCCCGCTATGTGTGTTGTGTATTAGAAAGAAAACCATTTGTAACAGCTGTTGTAGCAGCAGCATGTTGAAGTTGTATATATTCTGGTGAAGAATTGGCCATAACCATTTTAACTGTTGTAAGCTGAATCCCATAGAAACCATAAGCACATTAATTGGTAGATCTCCTGGTACTGAAGTGGGCTCTGTCTTGGGGTCTAGTTTTAAATGAATCAGTTTGAAATTGAAGAAACTTTGACCCCTCAAGGGGGTATATAGTTACCATAGGTAAAGGTAAAGAACGTGAGGAAAACCAAAAGTTTAAATTTTTACAGGTTTTTGTACGTTTTAAACAAACAAGATACAATGTATGATGTATTTGTGAATTTCAGAGGTGCTGGTTGGTAGATTTTGTTACTTTTGGACAGAGCCAGGCTAGTTGTTTCTCCTTGCTTCCAGTCGTTATGCTAAGCTAAGCTAAGCATCTACTGGCTGTAGAGTCAGATAAGTCAGATAAAAGTAGGAATCCAGTTGAATCGAGTGGGGTCTATTTCCAACCCATTTGTGTCGTGTAAACCACCAGTACATTGGCCGTGTTAGAACAGTGCAGGATGGTTTTGCAAGAGTGGCCACAGTTGGAAGTGAATTTCATGTGACATCCTGGGACCCAGAAAAAACTTCCCCTGATAAAATGAAAAAGCTGCAAAACTAAGAGGAAAGATCCCTAAACCACACACACACACACATTCCACATGTACTGTACTCTGTGGATTATGTGTGTGTGGCTCAAAGGCGGGAGTGGGAGAAACAGTTTCGGCATATGCACTGGATGAGCAGCTTTCACATTCAAAAAATGTGACACCATGTTTGTGTTCTTCTTGCATTCAGATTGTAACATTCAAACTCCAGTTTCAGTGTCAAGACTTTGGTCTTGTTCATGTAAAGTTTGAGTGCAAAGACAAGAGCCCTTGCAATATATTATGCATGGCACGCACAGTACAGTGGTTGTACAGTTTAAAAACTTTTTGGTGTCCCAATGCCCTGAATCCTAATCAGAATTCACAGGATGAACTGTTTATATAGCTGGATAGAGTGCTTGAGGAGCTTACAATAACTTTGGATTAAAGAAGGGTTATTTTCTTAAAATATACACATTCTTATGTTTTATTCTTCTGGACATTTGACAGTTATTATTCCAAAGGTGCCAAGAGCAGTGGTACTAGACTTGTTTGATAAAAAATACTGTATGTGGCTTCTAGTGCAGGTTACGATGAAGGAGGTAGTCTGCCACACATTTCCAACATGGGTCCAGACCATGGGGAGCCTCTGCATGGCCAACGTTTCATGCATTTGCTCTGGTTGGAAGCCCTTTGATTCATATGTCCATTTGAGGGCATCTGTTTGAGAGGAACTTTGACAACATATGGCATCTTCTGCACAGCATGCCAGTGCACCGTGATATGTTAGAAGGCAAGAGCAATTCAATTCAATTATAAAATACCCTAAACGGACTACGGGATTATCCTCTTTAGTTTCGTCAAGTGTAATGATGTGGCTCTGTGTTTTTCTGATTAGGGCCCAAGCCTTTCTCGGCCATAAAGAGAAGAAGAAAAGAAAAGGCGTTGGTCCTTTCAATTCAATGCACACTGGTCTTATAAGCTTCAGGGCTCATTATAGAGTGGAGAGAGGCTTCTCCCTTTCTCGCAAAATGCAAGTAATGAGGCATTTGAAATATTCCACAACATTAGGATAACTGAAATTGGAGAGTAAGCCCTGTAAGCTTTGCTTGTGTAACACATTTAAAAGTGCTCCTTCTTTCCCGAGGCTGGTGGGGGTTTCTACTTTCAATGTCTCACCTACAGAGATGGCTATTCGGCCTGGGCTGCACCGTTTTCATTTTCCTGTTTTGTGAAATGGTCGTGTTCACAGGATCGACACATGCAGAGATGTTAAACCGGCTTCCTTGGCTTTCATTCAAATGCATTCTTTGATGTTTTATATTTAACAGCACTGTGTGTACTATTAATGATTTGCTCTGAGACATTTTTACATCCCATCCTGCAATTTGTATTGCCCCGAGGCCTAATTTTGGGATGTGTAAGCATCCTAATCACTCCACCTGATTTTACTGAGATGTTTCCATTAGATGAAAGAGGGTCAAAACTGAACAATGATACACTCATCTGGTGGGTAGTCAGTCTGTTTAGTCTTAAAAGTAAGCCCTGTTTGAGCTGATGGGGCCCATTGCTAAGGAGATTATCTCCTGTTTTTGAGGCGTGAAGCAGCTTAGCCATACACCCCTCTGGACAGGAAGCCAGTCCATTGCAGGGGCTCAACCCACATCTATCTTTTAAACTGCCAAGCAGAGAAGCATTGGCTCATATTCATCAGTATGACTGAACCCAAAGTATCCCAGCATTAGGACAGACACACTCAAAAAAATAAATCATTGGATGAATGTAATTTAATAATGCATCACTACATACTGTATATTTCCATTCAGTCAAATCAAGTAAAACTAGTCTATCTTGATTGTGTTACAGTTGTGGAGGAAACTCTTTTTAAAGGCAATTTATTTGGCTTTTGTTAAATTCAAATATTTTGTTTTAGTTAGTCTAATTAAATTAATTTTAAGCTAATTAACATCAGTCAAACAGTTTAGTGCAACAAAACCCTGCCATGTTGTATGAACTAGTACAGGTTTTATCTCTTTTACTAATGTCAGTTTTGATGAACTAATGTGGTTTTTGTTTACTTTACTAATATCAATCCTGTTGTTTCAATTAATACTGTTTTCATTGCTTGTACTAATAAGCATTTGTTTCCATTGGATGGCCTAAGGCCCACTAACTTACATAAAAACAGTACAACAAACATATATAACAATTTTACATGTATTTGTTTTCACATCTGGCATTAATAACAGATACCTGCTGAGCTTTCTTTTCAACACACAACATGTAACTCATCATGCTTTTCAATATATTACACATAAACTCATTGTCCAGTTTATTATGGCCACCTAACTAAATCTAATGCAGCTAATACAACAGTCCTGCAATAAAGACTATAATGTTGAGTTTTTGTTGCCACGGTTTTAGAGAGGTGTTGATTCAATATGGTCATTTTAGAGGATGTAGTTTGTGGTGCTGTTGAACTGAGTTATACTGAGAAATAGCTCTCTAAAACAGTTTCAAAAGAAACTCAACATTATGACCTTCATAAAGGAAGAATGTATTTTTTGCTGTCCATAGTGAAAACATTGTATGTACACTAAACTTACACTAAATTAACTACTACTACTTTCAAAGCAGTATGTGTGGAAAACATAATACTTCCTCAAGAACACTATCCAAGGTACTGTGAAATATGGTGGTTGAAGCATCATGATGTGGATACCCGTTCAGCTATGACATGTTAAAAGTAAAGAATGGAGCAAAATCAAGGACGCCACCACAAAATAACCTGAGTCTTTCAGCAGGACAATAATTCTGCAATCAAGCATATAATCATGTGCTTTCTCCACTGATCTACAGCTACTTTGTCACACTGTGTATTTCACAACCAACTCACTGTGTATTCCTTTAACAAGTCCCTCATGGTCTTCATTCAGATAGGTGCACTAAGACTTGCGTGTGCATGCGCATCTTATATGGATGTTCTCATTCTCATTGTAGAAAAAGCTCAGGAAAAATGTAGACAGCAGAGGTATAGTGGATATTGTACATGGACTCCTTAATGATCTGAGAAAACATTGACAATGCAATTGTTACTCACCTAATATCAGAACAACATCACAACAATATAAAATGAAGGCAGGGGAAATGTTAAAGTGAAAGCCAACATCTAAAAAGGACCACACTAACAGTTTCACACCCTTAAACTTACTGACTGCACATCACACACTTGACATTACTGCTGGCATAGCACTTAAACAGTAAAATGGCAAAAAGCTAGACACAACAACCAAAATCATTTGCTTGTGTTCATTTTGCCTCTGCTTTTAACACTATGCAAATGGTCACTTGACTTTTTAAGATGAATGTGAATGGTGGTCTCATTCATTGGTTAGAGGCTCTCTAACTGACCGCCCTCAGAGACTTTTAATGAATGGGGTCTACTTAGACGAGCTTGTTTTAAACACAGGGGCACCACAAGGCTGTGTGCTGTCACCACTGCTGTTTTGAATTGGCATACTTGAATTGGCGTACAGAAGCCTGGTTGAAAGCATTTTATCATTTAACATAACAGCATGGTATGGCAACTTGAGTGTAATGAGCAAAAACAAGCTCTCCAAAAGTGTTAACATTGCAGGGAAGGTGATTGTCAAGTCACAAAAACAATCTTGCAATATATTTGACACCGCATACAGAAAGGCTAAACAAAAAATGTAGCTTAAACTGGCTGTCAATTTAGGGTCTCAAGGGCCAGCCGGAACATTTACAAAAAGTCTTTTATTCCCTGAGCCACACAGGCATTGAACACAGAATGACTGCACCAGGGAACACTTGTTATTTTATAAAATTTGCTTTCTTGTATTATTCATATAACTCATTTGCTGTGTTATGTGCATTGTGTGTAGCTTTGTTGTACATTGGGAGAAGCCAAAGACAAATTTCCACTGTTAAGCTAATCTAATTTAATCGAATCTAATGCTACATTTGCCTTGTGTTATAGGGGAGGTGCCCACAAACCTCAGTGCACAGGAATAATGTTGTCGTGTGTTTCTGGTAAAAAAGATAAATTGTTTTAAAAAGTTAATGAACTCATTTTCCACAGCAGAAAAGTATTAAACTTAACACATTAAAATGTGAGGACTGTCACGGTTGTACAGTATAGGCCCAAAGAGCAGAAAATATGCTAAACTCCACCGGATTAAAAAGATCCAGCCTGTAGCAAACACTCTCTTCTCCATCAACACAAGTCTAAGGCTTAAACGCAGTTTTTAATCAGCAGCAGTGAATGGTGGCGTTCGCCAGCAAAAATTCGGTGAAACAAATGCTTACTCACTTACACAGCTGTTCTGCTATAAAACATTAGCTCATTGTCTCTTTTATAGTGTCTGGGCTTCCCTCACAAAGTTACAGTACTTTAATGGAGTTCAAAAAAGATATTTTCACAGATAGTGTATCTTCACCGGAGTGTAAACAAAAAACCTACACACAATAATATTAATTAATTAATTAACATTATCTGTGAGAATATTGAGTGACGAAACTGATGTTTAAGGCTAAACTAGCTTACTGAGAAATGGCTAAAAGGCATCTAGTAACTAATTTTCATTTTTTTATATTATTGTTTATTTGCATAGGGACAAGTATGTAGCATAAACCGATGCCACACATCACAGCATTTATAAGCTAATTTGCAGTGCCTGTCCCTAGATGGGCCTTTAAAATACATAAAACTCAACGACAAATATACAAGAGAGATCACTTCTCCTGCTTCTGGCACCTTGGTTTTTTCCACAGCATGCGCAAAAGTTACCAATGTCAGAATAATTGTTTTGAAATATCTTGCTCTCATTGGACCAGCATATGTTGATTTCATTCATCAGCATTTTCTTTGAGTCATGTCCAACAAACACAAACCAGTCATTTAATGAGCATAAACACAATACATTCATTTAATACTGACATATTTCTAGTTTGCTAATCAAACACATGCCCTATTGATTTTTTGAGTGCACTGATCAGGTTTTGGTGTTGATCGACATCTAAGAAGTCATCTGTTCAAATTTGGTACACCAGTCCAGTTGGCAAATCTTGCTGTTGTTGGTTTGAAACTGCAATTTCATGTATAGACTACATTTTTGGGGGCTTCTTTAATGACGTGATATTGAGCATCTTTCTATGTACCCAAACAGATCAACTTCAGCAGATTATTGCATTTGTGCCATTTAATAATAACCAGGAATATTACTTCCAGAGGAGATCCTGGCAGAAAATTAAACAGCTCTAATGAAGAGTGGTATCAATCTTCTCATCTCGGCAACAAAGCAAATAAGTTTATTTCCCAAAATGTCAAACTATTCCTTTAAGTTAAGAGATGGAAATGAATTCAGTACACTGAAGTTTACATCTAGTAATTCGGGAGTTTGTAAGTTTGTGAAGAGACTCAGCAGTCTGTGGTTTAAGCATTATCGTCTTGGAAAATTAGAACATAATGAAGGAACAGTGTCTGCACCTTATGGTCTATTGGAGTGCTTTAAAATGTCCTTATATCCCTCGGCCGTTATGTAGCCATGCAGTGTACAGTAATTATTGTACCTGCTGTACTGACTTCCATGAAGTAGTTACCCAAGTCATTACAGATGCAGCACTCTTTCTGGCAGCAGACATTGTGCATTGAAGGTACACAAGGTCAGATCCAGAATACATTTTTCTACTGACTCTGACCAGAATTTGGTTCTCAGAAATATACAACCATTAGCATATATACTTCACTTTTTGGCAAAAACTTTAAAATAGTTCTCATAAAAAGGCTAGCTCATGTATACAGTATGTCTATTCAAGCATCCATACTGTCTGTAGATGGTTGTGGTTACGATACAGAACAAAGCGTTTCTTGTAGCGCTCATGTCCCTATACGCACATCATTGTATTACACATGTAATACTAAACAAGAAATTTGGTCATCTTGACTAATATTAGCTTTGGGAAACTGTGATGGGTATTTCTTTACTGTTTTCTGATATTTTACGGAACAAATGATTGATTGATTAATCAAGAAATTATTAGTTGCAGCCCCATTTCAGACAGAACGATTGGTTGTCCAGATCCCACACTTCACAGCTCATCAGCCCTACAAGAAGTACAGTAGAGTGGGATTACTGGGAGAGGGATATCCAGTAATCATTACTTTAAAGTTTGTAAAGCCACCTAATTGTCATTTCTGTGCCAACACAGATCACAGGAGTGTCTCGAGGCTGCGTGTCCCACCCGGAGCTGCCGTTTCAGCTAGGTTGACATTTTGTGATTTTGGCTGTTTCCATCAAAGAAACAACAAAACCACTTGTAAAGCATGTTTATTTAGCCTTGTCTGCTGAGTAATTTCATAAACCTCATGTGTTGGATGTGGAAATAAAAGGCTGCACATTTCTACTAAAAAACACATACTTAAGAGGTATACTTAAGAAGATCATTGTCCCAAATTGAGTTGCTTATTAAAACTACCTTGCATTCAAATTACATCAAATGCAGTTGTCTAGAATGATGATGCCACTATTTGATCTATATGTTGTACATTTAAGCTGAACCAGAGGAAGGCAAATAAGCTGGAACAAATACATAAAAAAAACCCTATATAAGTAATGTATGACATTAATTCATTAAGTAAGAAGAATCATCTGTGTGCTAAGGTCAAAATCAATGTGGCTATATTGCTGAGATAAAATGAATGAGTTCATACTCAGAAAACATGATCATAGTGATGAATAGTGGCTCGCTAATTTTTGGGGTCAAGTCTTGAAGTTTGAAAATAACATTCTCATGATTCATTTTAGAAATATATGCTGACACACCTGTAAATGAGTACAATCAGTGCAGGATTGGCCTGACACGTCCTTGTCTACTGTTCTATTTCATCTTTTATTTTCTAGTAATAAAAAGTAACTTATTTCTTTTAACACATTGCTTCCCAGAATTAAAAAAAATGCATCCATCCAGCTTGAGGACAGGTAGTTAGAAGATGCTGCTCCCTGACTTTTGTGTGTGTGTGTGTGTGTGTGTGTGTGTGTTAGAGCAATGAGAGGACAGACAGACAGAGCACAGCTTTTCCTCACAGAAAGTGTCTGAATTTCACAAATTGTCAAATGTTCAGCGGGGGGAACAAACTTAAAGAGACTTAGGACTAGTACTTTGTGTTAGTTACAGTTTCAGTCAGACTTTGATTGAGGTATTGTGAATTCAAGGACACATCACTATGTGTAATGATCTCTCCTTTTAACCATCAGCTGTTACTTTCCCTGTCTGCAGTCTTTTGTCATGCACATACGTACTTGTGGAAAAGCCAATTAGAAACCTGGTTACCTGTATACATGGCAGAGAAACAGACGGTCTCCAGTAGACATCTACGTGAGGAAATCAGGTTTCCCTAATCCCCCACCCAGATTACGGAAACCAGCTCTCTTGTTTACATGACTTTTAAGAAATCAGCTCACTGGAGAAAAACGACTGTAACCAGGTTACTTAAATGCATGTAAGCACTGTGCGAAATACCCGGTGGCAATCGGGGGGTCCCCCCCACCTAATGCTCCAGTGTTATGTTGAAGTCTTACACAGACTCAATACACAATATACAAGATTTCATGGATGCAAGCCAAGGCAATCAACTAGGCTGTACATGCTTTGCACACACATCACCAAGGCTAATATTGTTAACAATAAGGCCACTCACACAACTACACAACCACGCCACAACTATGTCCTGTATCAGAATTTTTAGTGACAATTGCAAGTGACAAATTATTTTTTAAAGATTTTTCCCCAAGACCCCCCAAAATTTTGCAGTTGAGGCTTATAGGGGGTCTCAAGTGTCAATCAAGGGGTCTCAGACCCCCCAAACCCCCTGTATTTCGTAAACGCATTGATGTGGATGCTAAAATGCTGAAGTTTGTGTAGTCACCTCCCTAGATTTTGCAGCTTCCCACTGATATTCCTCAGACTCCTTAATTATGAGGCAGGAGATGCTAAAATCTCCTGCACTGTAGCACTCTAGTTTCCACATACAGAATGGATTGGATGATAGATTACAGTAGCATCAGTTGTTTTTAGACATGCTGATGCATTAGCATAAGTCTGGACTGCCAACTTGCCAAACATCAGTGGTGTGCATATGGCCTCCTCAATTAAATATCAACAGTCCACATCAGACAGAAAGTTGTGTTAGACTAAAATCCTCAATGGCAAGTACCAAAGTATCTGTGGATTCAGAGTGAAGGCAGTGCCATGGTACAGATCATCAGATCAAAACAAACATGATAGGAACTTGTCTTACCCTGCAAAATCAGTGATGCACTTAATGGAGCAGGGAGTAGCAGCAAAGAGGATGTACAGGGAAAATACAGTAAAA